>JBBYHM010390412.1:0-67027 GCA_038381775.1 Adansonia rubrostipa | reverse complement strand
ATTTAAATAAAAATCTCTAAGACTTAGCTAATTTAATATGAATAATGAGACTAAATAACTCTATTTTATAGAGTTATTAGTAATATAAGGGTAAACAAAAGGTTTGATTATTTTCCTGACACACACTATACACTTGTATTTGCATTAGATTCCCATCAAACTCCATGGTGGGATTAGGGTCCCAATTATTAGGAGGAAGTGAGTTATTCACCTTTGTGAGTACCCAATCGAACAGGCATAGCAATAACTTCTGGGGTGTAAATTACCTATGTCTCTCATGAGTACCTATCCGCATTTGTATATGAAAATAAATCCATCGAATCGAACCTGTTCCACCAAGTCTAT
The DNA here is from genome assembly GCA_038381775.1 of Adansonia rubrostipa. Taxonomy (NCBI): domain Eukaryota; kingdom Viridiplantae; phylum Streptophyta; class Magnoliopsida; order Malvales; family Malvaceae; genus Adansonia; species Adansonia rubrostipa. The sequence continues at coordinate 66,682 of JBBYHM010390412.1, read as the reverse complement.
GAAGGGCCTAAGATCGAGATACCTTGACTGTCCCTATCAGAGGGAGGAATAATTCGTATAATAATTCAGATGTCAATGTAAACTCATATAGTGAGCCCTAGGAGCTAAACCACTTCAAAGTATACCAAAATGCCACGAGAATGACCCAAAGAATAAGAACACTCAAGGAAACACTTTTAACTTTCACTCTTACATACCATTGCCACCCATGTGTCTCATGTCAGTTTTGGGACATGAAGTTAAGATGTTCAATCAACAGCTAACCCTCATCAATAAGTAAGTGATGGAAAATGAATGTCATCACTTACAAAGCACCATGTCATCCTAAAAATGGTCATATCCAACCTCGATAAGCCATTATGTTGCCTAAATGGTAGCTTAATGCATATCCTACTTTGGGTGGTGATGAATGAACATCACTACCTACCCAATTGTTTTTGTTTCTAAAAGGCATCATACCATCTTGATAAAGGCATGACTTTACTCGAATAAGTCGTTATGTTGTTTAAATAACAGCTTTAACACATGTCAAATAATAGGCGATGGTGTATGATGTCATTATTTAGGTTGTCAACTCATCCCTTGAGGTATCATATCACCTCAATAATGGTGATTTTAAACACGTTATTATGTTGCTCATGTATACTTAGCTTGTCATGATACTTGTCCTTGTCATGTTCTCCTTTAAGCATTGTAATGCCTATTCTCAGTGCAATTTCTGTGATTTACTTTTGTCACTCTTATTTCTTTTATTCTTACTAGTATCTTTAAACCCTTTACTGCCTTAGTGTTTTTGCATCATTTCTTGCATTAAACATGTGGAAATAATTGGTCCGGGGCAATGGTAAACGAACATAATGATGCCCATAATAGAAAAAGATCTTTGCCCTATTGACATCATCTTTCCTTGATAAAGCTTGGGGTATAATTCGTCCATTCATAAAGACTCCTTCCCCTTAAGAGCCATATTGCCAGGGCACATCTAATAGGGATTGTCAGAGTAAAACTCTCTTTGTAATGAGATTTTTGAACATCTCATGCATTCCATATATTATTCATGTTCATAACATCTTTTCAGACCTTACATTGATATTCACAATCACATTCACTTGCATGCATACATAGATACATCCATTCATGATGCATGAACCTAAAGATAGGATGGCAATTTGCATAAGTGAAAGAATTTCTCTAAAAAATCCATTGTCCTTTTGAGGAGGTGTTCAAATTGATAAAAAATTGTTGGTCAGAGAAGATAAGTGTTTGACCCAAATAGAGAGCCTCAAACTCATGTATAAGGAGTCATAAGATCGAATGCTCAGGAGGCAAAATGAAATCCAAGCTCAAGTCATGAAGCTAATAGAAATGATGATGGCTGTAGTGAAAGAAAAATGGTAGAGTGCTACTCTTGACTGGCTAGAGCCACGCTTACCCAAGAAGAGGCAACCCAAAAGTAATGACCTCACAGAGCTAGTTTCGTCAGAACACTCGATCATCCATATGAACTCATTAACAACTCCACATTTACTCATGGGATACCATGGAGCAAGTGTAGGATTTTCCTTAACTGCTCTTGTAATCTCAAGCTCGGGCTCTCTAATAGAACATGAAAAGTCAAAAATTGAAAACTTATTGGTACATTCAAGGATACTAGCAAATATCGACGCCTAAAAAAAAGGTTCAGTGTTATAGAAAGAACAAATAGTTTTGGGGCCATAGATGCCAATTCCTTTAGTTTGTGACCAATCTAATCATCCTTCTAAAATTTAAAACACTAGACTTTGAAAAATACAATGGGACTACTAATATCGTAGGTCACATTTGAATGTATATTAGAAATATGGCTAGGTATGAGGACAATGGAAAGCTCTTAATTCACTGCTTCCAAAATAACTTGACAGGGGTAGCATCTAGTTGTCCAATGAACTAGAAAGAGCCAAGATCTAAACATGGGTTGATCTTGCTAGAGCTTTTTTGAGCCAATATAAGCATGTTTTTTATTGGGCATTAGATAGATTGTTTCTAAAAAACATGGAGGAAAAGCCCACCGAGATCTTCAGGCAATATGCCCAAATATGGAGGGAGGAGGTGGCACAAGTGCATCCACCATTAAATGAGAAAGAAATGACCATGTATTTTATGGTGACATTACATGTCTCTTTCTACAAGCTCATAGGGAATGCCATATGGAATTTCACTGCCTAATCATATATGAGGAAATGATAAAGAATGCAATCAAGAATGGGAAGCTTGAAAGAAGTAGGACACCTAACATTAAAGGAAAGAATGTACCTACAGATGAAGAAAAAAAGGTCCAAGTCAAGGTGTATGAATGATAGCCAACAAAGACTTTACCATGCACCACCCATATGTTGCAAGCCAAATGGGTCACCAAGTTGGAAATAATGTTGCATCAAATCTTTACTCAAGTTTTTAACCATAGGCATCTTTATAAATGCACAACTAATTGCCTATGACTCCAATTAGACCTGCCTATTATCTAAAAAGGCTAAAGTATACTCACAAAAGATAATAGGATAACCGAGATAGATCCCTATAAAGCAATCCCAATATTATACATAAACTTACTTCTCTAACTCATTTAGGATCAGTCAATTTCTCTGATTTATTCTAAGCTTGTGGAGCCATCCTACCCAGAAAACCATGAAACCATTATTGCTTGTGTCTAGCGCATAAAAAGCAAATGTCATTCCACAGAAAAATGCAAGGCTTTAAAGAGAAAAGTGCAGTAATTAGTTAAAGCAGGACAACTAGATCTTGATCAACTATGAGAGTGAACCTAAGTCAATAGGTGCCTTCTAATTTGGCATAATTCATCTAGAAAGCTTTTATCCTTGGATTGACATTGTTTTTCTCTCAAGAAATGAATATGTTTCAAATTCTATATTAAGTGCTTAATCAAAAAATGATGTTAGAAAGTCTTGAGAATACTGATTATTGCTTGCATTTTTCATCTCTCTTTTAAGCTTTTCCATGTATAAAACTGACTAATTGAAAAGCCTAAGATTCAAGAAATTAGTGCCATAAACCATGCCTATGCGGCCACTCCAAAACAATTAAATAGACAAAAGCCTTGACTTAGGCAGAACAATAATGACCAAATTTTCAAAATTTATTGACTTCCTTGGAAATTAAACAAATTTGATATTCTTCCAAGGATCTTAAAGCCTATTATTTGACTCATACCAGGATTATGCCAAAAATATCAAGCTTTTTCTTAATAGACCAAAACCTTATGCTACCAGGTCATACCTTGAAAGCTTTTTAAATTATATTTTAAGACACTAGCACAACCCTGCCTTATGTCCCTAGCAAAACCCATTTGACCACCTCCTTTCCTATCACCAAAATTTCTTGTTAATGCAAACTTTTAAGGATAAAACATGGAATATTCCATATAGCCTAAACCTTGGCATTACATGATTTCTTGTTAGTGGCAAACCAAAAATAGGGCATGCTTAAGCATGTGGAGTGACAAAGAGAATTAAGACATGTACTTAAAAAAAAGGGAAAATGAAATTGAATGCGACATCGTGTGATTGAGACGTTCAAAATTTTCCTAAAAAAACTTTTTCTATGGAATGGCTCTTTAGTTTACATAGTTGTGTTTGAGATGAAAATGGCCCCTTTCATCACCCTTTTCACCAATTAAAAAATTTCCTTTTGCTACACTTTTAAGCCAAAAAAAATTTCTTTCTTTGAAGAGAAACCTTTATTAAAGATTACCCCTACACTGGGGCATAAGAAGCCTTTTAAAAAACATGGGGGTCAGCTATCCCAATCTAAAATTAGAAAATGCCCAACATCAAAGGGCAAACATGGAATGCACCAAGTTTCCAAAATCTAGAATTTCCTCTGAAAGGTAAAAAAAGTCAAAAGTAAAAAAATATCAAAAAGCATAACGAAAAAAATAAATAAAAGCAAAAGCAAAAACAAGAATAAGGGAACAAAAAGCCATGAAACAAGGACATTCGAAAAGTAAAAGGGATGGAAAACCTCCATAGAAAGAATAATCCTTGATCGCATCACTCTTAAACATAAAATTTGGGCCTGATACCCTTTCCTTTAGAACCATGAACTTCGACCTATATTAAAGTCCTTGAAGAGTGCATTTTGATCATGCATGGCCATTTGAACTGATGAACCTATTCTTCGCGTAATAGTCTTTTTGATGAATTTTGAGCCTTCTTAATCAGCCTAATGAAGCCATTAATCAAGAAAAGAAATCAAAAATGGAAAGGATGAAGCTCTAGGGTGAAAACCCAAAATAGGTAGTCTAGAGCAAAATAAAGGATTTTTGGTTTCACTCATGAAGTTACCGAGGTCTTAAAAAGGAAATCATTATTCCATAGAAGTCATACGACACCAAAGAATCTCTAAACATCCCAAAATGTCATAACCCTACCTTCTAAATCAACCTTATAACCCTGAACTCATCACAACCTATCTCAATGCTAGTCAAAGCATCGATGATAAGAGGCTTAAAATAATATCATATTTGTTAGTTATCAAGGGGTTAGTTATCAAGGGATTCATGTTTTATAAGGATTGGTCCATTCATGAGCCTATAAGAACAAAGAATCCATTTTGCTTTTCTCTAAACTTTTTAAACCAATTAAAACTTTTTTAGGCCCTTTAACCTAAATGAAAAAAGAAAACCAAATTATCATCTACAAGAACTTTTAACCAAAGATAACCAGTCTTTGAGAGATTTAGATAATCATGCTAACTTAGGAGCTTTCATCAAACAAACATTTTAACCAAAAAAGTATCCCATGAAAAAAGATAAGGGCTTTTCTAATCATGGGGCAAAACTGGGACTAGAATGCTTCTTAAAATGAAGAGAGAAACCATCAAGAAATGCTTAAGCCTAATATGAAAAAGAGCCAACTAGGGTTTTAGTCTTTACACCTTTTATGAACATGCATGGCATTATACATCTACACATACATCATTCATAAGCATATGCATCATTCGCATAGGCATTTAAACACCACTCATCAACATATACTTCACTTTAGGAATGTCGCATCATTACTGACTTGAACATTTACATTACTACCCATGCATTTGGATCATGGATAGTCTTGGCGTCTACACTCTTGTGTATCCACACTTGCGTGCATTTTCACCCATTTAGATCCATATTCACATGCATTCACAAGCCTTTGCACTCACATTCATCTTATTTACCGTATTTGCATTCATGTGTGGGCCTATTGACATGTATGTGCATTCCCATTCATGTCCACTCATAATGGCACTCAGTGCATTCTCGCTCAACTACAATCGCATTTATAACTGTTCTTTTTCACAAGCCTTTGCACTTGCTTGCATCTTATTCACTATTTTTGCACTTACATGCAGTCCTATTTATAAGTATTTGCACTTATGTGCATTCCCATTCATGTCCATTGGCACTCTAGAACATTCATACTCTCGTACAATTGCATTCACCTACATTCGCATGTATGTTCTCATTAATGAGTATTTGCACATAGTTGTACTCTTTCTTATGTCTAATAACACTCATAGGCACCCATGTCCATATGCATTTGCACACACATGCATTTGTACTCCAACACATTTGCATTCACCACGTCGCCTCACATACATGTACATCATTTCATGCGTATGGGCATCTTAACTAAAACATAGGCATTACTATCAACTTACCCATGATAACACATAATGTGTTGTTTCACCGTGACATGACATTCATGGCATACATCATATATCTTTTCTTGAGGATGTTAATAAAAAATTTTTAAAAGCTTTTCCTGAGGAAATTTCAAAAGCTTCTAAAACCTCTCTTGAAAATGTTTTTTAAAAAACTTTCAGAGCCTTTCTTGAGGATATTTCAGAAACCTCCTAAGCCTCTTTGGAGGATGTTTCAAAAAAACCTTTACAATTATCAAAAGTCATTTTCATAACATGGCTTGGATATGAATCTTGACTGGCCTGACATAAAATGAGGTGTACCCATTATTCTAATATATATTTTTATATCATTATATTCATTTATTTAGGGCCCATAACATTAGTATTATTCTTTATGTTCTTTTATGTCTTGGGAGTGAGTTGTCAAGATGAAATACTCACTTTACTTCTCTAAAGAATCATTAGAAAATGACTACTTATTTCAGAGTCCCCAGTGATTTATTTATTAGGTGAAATTAGCCACATATCAGAGTTTATGTTTTGAAGGCCACGAAACCCATAAAATAAAACCTGACCTCCACGTTGATATCAAAGATTACGTAAAAGGGTTTGGGAATTAGTTACAATCATGAGTAAGGATCAACCTTCTCGTGATGCCTGAAAATCGATACCTTAATAATTATATGTTAACTTAAATTTTGATTTTTATTTGGCTTCAATATTTAATGTTTCATTATAATTCCCATAATATTTTTTAAATAAATTTATTATTCCAAGAAAGCTGGGTTTTATTATTTTTGGAAATCACAATATCATTTGCACCCTTCTGAAAGACTAAGAGGAAATGAAAGCTTTTTATGATTCTCTTTCGTACCCCGCTGGAGAACCTGTGGAATAAGAAAGGTTTTAATTTTATAAAAATTAAAAAAATCTTAACTTTTAGTTTGAAAAAGGATGTCTCATTATTAAAATAATCCGTAGAACCCCTCACATATTCTGTTAGGAATTCCATATATTTAGTTAAATAAGAGACATTGCCTTAATTTTAAAATATTTATTCGATTTTGTGAAAATTATTAACACTAAAACGTAAAATGGTCCAATATGATCAAACTATTCGTAATGTGTACTTTTGATATGAAAGTATCCCAGTAAACACATAACACTTGGTTTTAATGCGAAATTATAAAAATACCCCTAAAGTGTACCTTTGACATGAAAGTATCCAGGTTATCCTAAATACTCAAAAATGATAATTAGAATGTGAACCTATCCTAAATATACACCTTTGGCCTAAAAGCATCTTGGTGCTTACTAAGACTCAACTCAACAAAAATTACCAAAATGCCCTTAGGATATACCTTCAACGTGAAAATATCTTGGTACCCTAACGGACACTAATATGATGATGAATGACAAACCTATCCTAATATGCACCTTTGGCATAAAAGCATCCCGATTACTATCTAGGACTCGGTTTTAAGTAAAATTACCAAAATACCCTTAGGATATACCTTCGATGTGAGGTATCTCAGTGTCTTAATGGACATTAAAAGAATCACAAAATGATGGACTTACCCTAAATAGGGAAATTAAAGTTCTAGAATTTGCTTAAAATGCAAAAATTACAATTAAGCCCTAAAATTTTTTAAAATTTCATTTCATGCTTTATGAAAAATTGAGAGAATACGAAAAGATTTGAAAATTTCTATACCCCTACATAAGACCATATGAATAATAAAAATCTTAAAAAATGACTAAGATGACCATTTTACCCTTAAATACTAAAGTTTGCTATTTAGACCTAAATCTTTTCAAAATTTTTATTTTAGTCCTTACATGGAAAACTACCACAAAATCATCAAATACATGAAAATAAACATGAAAAACATAGAAAATATATTCATGAAGATTCAGTCAAAGACCTTGGCCATGAAATGAAATTTTTAACTTTCTAAAAACTAATCCATAAGCTTCCTAAATTCATATTTTGGCCCCTGCATGATAAAAAATAAAAAAATCACAAAACATCACACAAAAATCAAATCAGGTAAGAATCAACACTAAAATCATGGAAAAAACATACACAAAGTTTCAATCAAGCATTTTTGGGCATAAAACAAAATTTTTCTATATTTTGCAATTTAGTCCTCAAAACTTTCTAAAATTGCAAAATGACCCTTAAAGTGTTAAAACACCTAAAACATGTTTGCCAACACATAAATCAAAGATCTTATGGCTAACAAAGCTCTCTGCCAAGCCAAAAATGTCATTTAAAACTTCTACATGTTTTGTAATTTAGACCCTATGTTTACTAACACCACAAAATAACCTAGAGCCATGAAATCAAGATAAAAATAGGCACAAAATCATGATTAACCCTAATCAGATTCGGTCGAAGTGAGAAACATGAAATATATACATGCTTTGATATAAAAAATCATGGAAATAAGCATAACTAATTATTATTAAACTTAAATCAAAGTAAACTCATAAACTAAATATAATAATATCCTAATCAACATGTCAACATCAAAACAACATGAAGGAAACATCAAAATAAAAACAAAAAAATCAAAATCATAGCCACAAGAATAATATTATATATAAAACAAGGTTTAGCTAAAAAAACAAAAAAAAAAACAACAAGCACAAAAATTTATAAAGTCACCATGTTTAGCCTTTCAACATGGATGAGAATCCATAAGCTTTACATGATTTTGACTTATGAATAATGATGAAAATGAATCAAAATGAAGAAAAGGAAAGAAAACATGTGTTTATACCCTAAGAAAAAAGCTTGAAAACTACATAAAAGTATGTGTTTTAGTTTTTTTTTCTTTTTTTCTCCTTAGAATCTCATTAACAAAATAACCCTCCCCTATTTATAGGGGACGGTTTTGGCCAAGGGCTTAAGCAAAAGCCATTGGTCGAAAGTCTGCTAGGCTTTTCTAGCCAATTTTTAATTTTTTTATTTTATAATTATTACTTTTTTTATTTGATTCAAATTAAACATGATTTTATTTAAATTTATTATTTTTGTCTTATTATGAGTGATGTCATACATGAAATAATTGATTTCCAAAGCATTTTATATGATACTTGTATTAATATGTAAAATTATACCATAAAAATATTACAAGGACTAAATTGTAAAAATTAAAAATTAAAAATTATGTGCTTGATTTAAAATTCCATATGATCAATTTAATTTATTCTAATAAAAAACATAATTTTTAATTTACAGCAAAAGACAATAAAAATAACAAACTCGTAAAATTTTACATCTTATAAGGAAAAATTATTATATGTAAAAAATGCAAAACTAATAAAATAAATTAAAATTTCCAAAATTAATTTAATACGATTTAATTTGAAGAATTTTAAAATTATAATCTTAGAAAATCTTATCAAAAAAATTAAGAAGTAGAAAACTCCTATTTCAAAAAAGAGAAAATTATGAAAGAAAATACAAAACTCTTAAAATAAAATGAATTTTTCACAACTAATTTAATATAATTTAAAAAATAATATTTGAAGAATTTTGAAAGTTATAAACTTAGAAAAATCTTCCCAAAAAAATTCACGGAGTTGAAAACTCCTTATTTCTAAAACGATAACAATTCTAAAATTCATAACAAATAAATGAATTTTGAAAACTAATTTAATGGCGGTTAAATGTGAATATTTAAAGAATATTAAAATTCAAAACTTGAGAAAACTCCACCAAAAATTTTACAGACAAAGGAAAGTTCGTATTCTAGAATCAAAAAAATTTTGAGAAAATACACTGAAACGTATATAAAATAAATTAAATAAAAAATATTATCTAAAATATTATTTTACAAAATAGTAAAGATGAAAATCTAAAATTCAAAATAATTTTACCAACAAAACTTCATGAGAAAAATTCAAAATTAATTACTAAAATTGGCAACTTGACCCCTTAGGGTATAAAATGCCAATATGAATTTTACCTTGAATATTTCTAATTTTTGAAGTGAGTATCAGCATAAATACTATAGTAGTATTTGTAAAAATATATGATAGTCAATTTCTAAAATTTTACGAAAAATTCTTGAAAAAATTTCTAAAATTAGGAAATTTAACGCTAATATCATCTAGAGAAATATATTTTCAAAATTTTGACAAGAATATATTAAAAAATAATTGGTCTCTTAAATATTTGTTTTGTACATCCGAAATTAGAGATTAAAACATCTAACTTATTTGAAAAAGATTATTTCTAATGAGAGTGGCTGTAAGTACTCAATCTCAAATATTTAAGATGATCAAAAAAGTAACCCGGATGAAATTAGTTGTCTGCAGCTACCCTTCTTTGACCGTTATTAAGAATCAGGAATAGAGCAAATACCAAATGGTTATAATTTTGTTCAGGTCGTTAAGCTTTTGAAAAATAAACTAAACTAAAAATGAACGTAAAAACTAATTGACCAAAAGGAGAAACCTTAAATTAAAATAATGAATAAGGTGAAACCTGAGTCAAAAGGGGTTGAATGGGACAAAACCATGCAAGTCAACAAAAAGAAAGGTTGACTAAGATAATACCATATAAGTCCACGAGAAGAAAAGTTAACAGGGATGAAACCTATAAGTCAACAAAAAGAAAAAACGAAAAGTTGATCGAGGTAAAACCTATAAGTCAACGAAAATAAAAAGTTGACCAGGATAAAACCTATAAGTCAATAGAAGAGAAAAGTAATTGGGATAAAACCTATGAGTCAACAAAAAGAAAAGTTGACTGAGACAAAACCTATAAGTCAACAAAAGAGAAAAGTTGATCAGGACAAAACCTATAAGCCAACAAAAGTAAAGGATAAAAAGTTACTGGGGCAAAACCTATGAGTCAATGAATAAAAAGGGTTGAGTAGGATGAAACCAACAAGTCAACAAATAAAAATGGTTGATCGAGATGAAACTGACAAGTTAAAAAATAAAAGAGGTTGATCAGGACAAAATTAATAAGTCAACAGAGGAGGAAAGTTGATCAGGATGAAACTGATAAGTCAAAAAATAAGAAAGGTAACCAAGAAAAAATCTTTAAGTCAACCAAAAAAAGAGATTAGCTGAGACGAAATCAACAAGTTAATAAATGAAAGGGTTGACTAAGATCAAATTGACAAGTCAATAAATAAAAAAGGGTTGACTTGGACTAAATCGATAAGTCAACAAATGAAAGAGGTTGACCGAGATAAAACTAACAAGTCAACAAATGGAAGGGGTTAACCAATATAAAATTGATAAATCAATAAATAAAAAGGGTTGATTAGGATAAAACCAAAAAGTCAACAAATAAAAAGGGTTGACTAAGATGAAACTGATAAGTCAACAAATAAAAAGGGTTGATCGAGATGAAACTGATAAGTCAACAAATATAAAGAGTTAACCAAGATAAAATTGACAAGTCAACAAATAAAAGGGGTCGATCAGGATGAAACAAATAAGTTAACAAATAAAAAGGGTTGACCGAGATAAAACCTACATGTCAATTAATAACAAGGGTTGAACGAGATGAAACTGACAAGCCAACAAATAAAAAAGGTGTTGGGATAACATTTGATGCTTAATCCATTTGAAAGGATGAGGGACTTACCATTCGATTTTGAGGGGATAAGCATGATTATTGCTCTTCTTCAACATCACGCTTAACTTTCTTGCAAATTATTAAATATAAAAATATGTAGATGTATATGTTGAATTCACATGATTCCTTTATACATTCTATGAATTTGATCATTATTCATTATTTCTGATCCAACCTATTTTGGAATTAGAAAGCATTATCAGAAAATGTTATGAAAATTGTTTTCCTTTTTGGCTAAAAAAGTCAATGCCTGAACCTCAATTTGAAGGTATCATCAGGAGATGGTTTAGGCAAAATGAACCTATTCTGATACTTGGGGTTGAAGGCATTTTCAGAAAATGTTGTGAATATCATTTCCTTTAGGAACGAAAACAAGGCTATCGATGCTTAGGTTTAGAGTTCATTGTGACTTAATAAGGCGAATAAGGTTGATGATGCCTGCATCTGAAGCTTCTTATGAAGAATTCATTTTTCTCTTATAAAAATATCCTTTAATCATCACTTCCAAATCCCTTTTTATTTGATGATACTTAACCACGTTATCAATTGATTTTAACTTTTCTTAACATGTCCGAAGAATTAAAATAGTAACTAAAGTCTATATAATGTTTAACTTCAATCCAAAGTAATGTAAAGAAATATTTTTTTATTTATACTAAAATGTCAATCATCATTTTGTTAGAAGTATATGCACATGACAAAGGTATAAATAAAATGACCAAGGTACAAATGGGATATGACAAAAGCATAAATGAAATGACGAGGATATGAATAGAGATGTGTATTTATATTCCAATAAAGGGATGGAATACAATATTAGTTTTTTAATAAGAATATTTACAATGTACAGAACAAAATTGGATACTATTGGGATAGTTGAAATCTCTTATTCAATGCTTCAAAAGTCTTTCCTAAACAGGATGCTACTTTTACGTGGACTGATCTTTTATAAATATCTTTGATTGCATAGTGCCTTCTTTTTTACTCTTGAGTATTCAACAGACTTCATCTCATGCATCATTTTGCCCGAGCTGCCCTTTTTGGGTTTTCAACTCGAGGCCTCCCCTTTTAATACCTTTTATTTATTTTTCTTTTTCTTTTTTTATTTTTATTTATTTTTTATTTTTTATCTCTTTTTTCTTTTAAAAAATTACTTTTAGGCATAATACTTCTTTACACTATCAACATTTGCAAGATTGGGTAAAGTGTGCCAATCCTTTTCTGAAAAAATTAACACCCCACTAGAAAATGCTTTTTGAACCACATAGGGTTCTTTCCAATTCGGAGCCCATTTACTGCGTAGATCTTTTTAGTTAAGAGGGAGTTTCTTTAGTACCAACTTTCCATTGTGAAATTGCCTTGGCAGACTTTCTTATCATAGGCTCTCATCATTTTCTTCTGATACATCTGTCCATGTTGGATCACTTGTAGCCTCTTTTCTTAAATAAAGTTCCACTATTCATAGCAATCTTGGACCCACTCAACTTTCTTTAATTTGATCTCCATCAATACCCAAAGGAAGGAAATTTTAACCTTAATTGGTAGAATGACTTCTATTCTATATACCAACAAGTAAGGTGTTGCCCTAGTAGAGGTCCGAATTGAAGTTTGATATGCTAAAAGTGCAAAAGGGAGTTTTTTATGCCAATCTTTATAAATCTGCCACAATCTTTTTAATACTTTTATTGGTCGCTTCCACTGATCTATTCATCATTGGACGGTATGTTACTAAATTATGGTGAGAAATCTTAAGTTGGGTACACACCTTCATCATTAATTTATTATTCAAGTTAGAGGCGTTGTCTGTTATAATCCTCTTAGGTATTCTAAATTGACAAACAATATTAGCCTTTAAAAATTTTATCACCGTCGACTTTGTCACATTTGCATAAGAAGTAGCTTAAACCCATTTGGTGGAATAATCTATAACCACTAAGATAAAACAATGACGATTTGAAGCTACACAGGTAATTGGACTAATAACATTCATACCTTATATAGAAAAGGGCCATCGAGTAGTTATGACATGTAGTAAGGAAGGCAGCACATGAATCTATTTGTCGGGATATGAGAATTGCTCTAATTCCATGACCTAGAGCATTTGAGGCCTTATGGAAATATATTTTCCATTCAGTTCCTCTGTTTAATCACCTTTCTATAGAAACATTTATCAAATTTTCATTAGAAAAATCAAAATCTAATGGCTAATAATCATCAAAGGCTTAGATTGCTAGGAATTCAATAATAACACTTTTTTTAACTACGTTTTGGCTCACATAAACTATATCATATTTTGATAGTAAGACTTACCATCTTATTATTCTTCTAAACAATTCTGAAGCTTCAAAAAGATACTTGATTGGATTAATTTTTTTGATCAACCAAGTAATAAGATAGAGCATATATTGCTTGAGCCTTTTTGCAGTCCAAACTAAGGCATAACATAATTGATCGCTCATAATCCAAGAATTTCTTACTAAGGTAATAAATTGCCTATTCTTTCTTACTAGTCTCATTGTGTTACCATAGCATATCCTATTGATTACTCAAAGATTGAAAGGTACAATATGAGCGAAGCCCTAAAACTAGTGGTACGAGGACTAAAAGATTTGCCAAATATTGTTTCACCTTTTTTAATGCCATTTGGCAATCGTCATCCCATTCTCCTAGGTTATGTTTTTGAAGAAGTTAAAAGATTGGATCATATTTGTTCATGAGTTAGAAACGGGTAATGTAATTTAATCTTCTGAGGAAGCATTTTACTCTTTTTTTTAGCATGCGAGGACAATAAGTCTTGAATGGCTTTTGTTTTATTAGGATCAATCTCAATCCCTTTTTCTTATAATAAGGCCTGATAACTTTCCTGATCTTGCATCGAAAGTACATTTTGCTGGGTTTAACTTTAATTAATATGTTTTGAGCCTTTCAAATAATTTTTACAGATATCCTACATGCCTTTGTTCTTGAAGGAGACTTGGCAATAATGTTATCAACATATACTTTAATTTTTTCTATGCATCATATTGTGGAATAAAATGAACATTGCCTTTTAATAACTTGCCCTTACATTTTTCAGCCTAAGTAGCATCACTTTATAACAAAAAGTGCCCCAAACAATGACAAAAGTTATCTTTTCCATATCTTCGAGTGCTATTTTAATCTGATTATAAGCCAAAAATCCATCCATGGAAGAAAACAGGCAATTCTAACTTTCCTATCTTTTTTGGAAACTGGGACAATGTTAGAAACAAATATCAGGTACTTTGACACTTTAAGAAACTGGCATCAAATTATTTCTTCACCTATTCTTTTATTTTCAATAGCATTTTTGGCTTTATCCTCCTCAATTTCTATTGAACTGGCTTGCATCCTGGTTTTAAAGGTACCTTATAAACTATAATTTCTAGATCTAAGCCGGGCATATTTTGATATAACCATGCAAAAACATCATGGAACTTCTAAAGCAAATTTATTAGCTATATTTTAGTAGCGAATGTGATAACAGTTTTAATTTTGACTTTTTTCTCTCATCCTCATCCCTTAACTTTATAACCTCTGTGGGCTTTTTATAAGGCATTATTCACCTATCTTCCTGCTCAATTAATTTCTACAAATTAGGTGGCAAAGCTTAATCATTGAAATTTTCTTCAAGATTATCCTTGTTCGAACAAATGGACCATTTAAAATCACCTTTTGAATCCTGAAAGAGATCATCCTCTTTTTTTATCAAGAGATCTATAAAAGTAAATAAAACAAAAATGGGCAAACAAGAAAATATGGAGTAATTCATATATGTACATATGGAAATGAAAAAAGAATATGGATGTGAAAATGGGCAAAAAGAATTTATACAAAAAGTTCATGCATTTTATTTCTAAAAATGACGATATGACATTTTTATGCCCATTACAAAAAGATCCTCATATGTTTTAGGCCAAAACAAATAAGGTGGGTTCTTAGAATTACTTTGGATTAAGCCTAAACACTATAGTTCTTTCAGTAACAATTTAATTTATCTAGACATATCTGAGAGGATAAGGATGGATTGCATGATCATTCCTTGGCTTTTCATCATCTGACTTAATTGCATTCAGTTGAAAATTCCCAGAACTTAGAATGATTGCCATCATGTTATCGCTTGTTTTTGTCCTTGAGCAATAGGATTAATATTTCACCATAACAAAAAGTTTCTTTCAAAGATGGATAAAGAACCAAATCTTAACTTGAGTTCTTTCCCTTAGCTCTTTTCTTAATCTTTCTTTTTTAGTTCTTTTTAGGGTTGTAGCCCACTCTATACCTATCTCTTTTACCAACCATTTGGACAGATCGACTTATCCCTTATTAGCATGTGCTAAGCCCTTTTCTTGCTCGAGACCTTTTCCTACCTTGAACTTTAAACCTATACGAGTGCTTTTCGACAGATGAAGCTTCAAAAGTGGAGATCCTTTGGCAATGAAAGTAGCATTGACAACCTTAAATGCTCTAAATGAACATTCTTTTGCATCGATATTTACTTAATGCAGGGAGTATCTGTTGAAGTCATGGCAACTATGCCTTCCTTCCTAGATACGCTAACAAACTTATCATTAACTATAAACTTGACTTTTTAATGAAAGAAAGATGGTACAGCCTAGCAGAGTGTATTTAGGGTTATTCCAAAAGATAATTCTATGCGAGGGAAATATCTAATACATGAAATTTAGCTTTAAAGGGGTTCCATAAAAAGCTTTAACCACTGTTTGATTATGCTTAAGCTGACTATAATTTACCAGCAACCAGGACAAAGTACTGCATGGTATGACATTCAAAGCTGAACCATTGTCAATAAGCACTTTATAAAGTACAGTTCCATTGTAATTAGTCATTATATGAAGACCTTTGGTGTAAGTAGTCCCACCTAGTGGAATTTTATCACCATTGAAGCAAATAAAATAATCAGCAACAATATTATTCACTAAACGGTTAAGCTTGTTGACCAAAATGTCTTGTAGGACATAAGCTTGATTAAGCACGTTTAATAAAGCATTTCTATGGGTCTCAAAACTGAACAGTAATGCCAACATAGAAATTTTTGTTGGCTACTATTTTAACTGATCCACAATGTTGTACTCGCTATGCTTTATGAATTTAAAAAATCTAGCAACATCTTTTTTTGGCAAGTTCCTGAATTTTGATAGGACTATCTTTTAGTATCTATTGCCTTCCCAAATGTTTGCCTCTTTGCTGGTTTCGAGCCATAAACATGTCATGATTAACCTCAGTAATATCAACTGTTGCTAATTCACTTGCCAAAACTTCTGAAGTTGCTGCTCTAGCATCAGACCTCCATGGTCTTTGTTTATTATCCTTGTATGGAAAAGGTGTGAGAGTTCAAATGATAAGCTTTGGGGCAGTATTATTCTTAGGCAGTGTGGGCTTTGGTTGATTACAATAAATGATCAATAGGTGACCAACCTCATAGGATGTTTTGACAACCCTTCATCAGCCATATTAACTAATTTTTCTTCATGTTCAGTGGTTTTTGCATAAAATTTAACTTCACCATTATCCATCATTTTTTGAATTAAAGCCATAAAATCTAAATAGTTCTATAAACTATGGCCTTAAATAACATGAAACTTGCAAAAATTTAGGTTAGAGTTTGATTGGCAATTTATATATTCATGATTCTAAGGATTCTGCCTTCAGTCAAAATAGCCTAAACGTTTTCCATTGGGGTTTTAAACTTTTAGACAACCTCTTTCACCTAATGCTCTTTTTTGATAATCAGGGCATTAACCCTCGGCTCAGGATGGTTAGATGAGGGTTCATCGCTATATTGGGTCCTAGGGCAATATTAAATTTAAAAGCTCCTATTTTAAGAAGACTACAGACCTTGTTTTAAAAGTAATACAGTTTTCAATTGGATGGCCTGCTACTGCATGATATTCATAATATATATTCGGGTTGTACCAACTTGGTAAGGTACCCTCATACAATTTTGCAAAGAGTAGAGCCATTAATCAAGCCTCCAAAAGCTTATCAAAATTTTTTTTGTATAAATAAGGGAGAAACTCATGATAAGGTGTAGACCAGTTGTTTCTTTAGGTCGATTGATTTGGATTAGTTTGTGTTTGGTTTTGAGGATGATTTAGAGCGGTGTTGATGGCATCGATGAGGCAGAAGATCATGATGTATTAGAAGTTAGGGTGTTCTAGGATTATTGATTTTGGTTCTGGTAAAATGGATGAGATTCTCGACAGAATGGTTGGCTAAATAATTGGTAGATGAAGTTTCTTCTTTCTTTTTGGAAGTTCAAGTCTTTTTTGTAGTGGAAGATTCACCTATCATGATCTTTCTTATTCTTATGGCAACTTCAATCATCTTCGAAAATGACAACATTAGAGAAATTTTTGATTGCATTCCCTACCAACTTATCATAGTAAGGAGGAGTAAAGTGCCTATAAATGACACGGTCATTTCTTTTTAGTTAAATGAGGCTGCACTTGAGAAACTAGTCTTTCCACCTTTGGGCATATTCTTTAAAAGGCTCTATGGACTTTTTCTCTAAATTTTGAAGGGTTAATCTATTAGGAACCCATTTGGTTATATGCTTGTATTATTGTAAAAATGTGTTAGCTAGATCCGACTAACATTGGATTTAATTACGGGTCAAACCTATAACAATTTAATGTTGATCCAGTTAAACTTTCTTAGAAACAATGGATGAGAAGCTTATCGTCATGCGAATAACCTATCATTTTTTGGATAAATATCTTAATATGATCTTGGAAGGAAATGATGCCCTTATATTTCTTAAACTTAGGCATTTTAAACTTTAGTGGAAGCACCAAATCAGGAACCAAACTATGGTCCTCAACATCCATGTTGGTATAGAGCTCATATTTTTCCATGGCTTTGAGTCTTTTTTCAAAAATATGTAGTTTTTCTTTCTTGATTTCTTCTTTAGTTTTGCCTTTTTGCTTTTCTCTTTCTTCTTCTTTGATAGCAAGAATTATTAACTCCTGATATGCAGGTACCATTCTAGTATCTACTTCTTATGATAGAATGTCTAGGTTGATAATTATGGGAAGCGATGTAGCTCAAAGGATATTTTGTTGCACATTTGGTACATTCGAAACTTGATTCTCTTGAGCATTGCCTGGTTGTGTCTTAGGTTGTATCCCTCTGGATGTCTTGACAAAAATGGTAGCAATACTTTTAGGCTAGCTTACTGACTCTCTCACCATGAGTAACTCCATTAATTTTGTAATTTGAGCTTGCATTTCCTCTTGCCTCTTGATCATAGTCTCCTGAGAATGATGTTGACTTTTTTTAAGACTTTTACTCTCGCTAACTGATCCTCAGTCATTTTTTTTGCTCTAGATCTAGTGTAATAGCGATGAGTGAATTGTTAGTTGGTGGACCTCTCTTGATTTGTAATGTTTTAAACCTTAGAAGGAAGATTCCAAATTTTATTAAATTATAAATTTATTAATGAATGTATGAAAGTGTATGTATATATCTATGATGTATGTATGTATGCATGTATAAATGCATGATGTAAATGTATAAATGCACTTGTAGGAATGCTTGCTTAGTAGAAAATTCTAAACTCGTAAATTTCTATTAACTTTATAAAGGGTTACACATTGTCAATCATATTTAGATTAACTCGAGGAAATTTATAATCTATTCATACTATTATTGTACTTGTTCCAAAAACTTAAGTACAACAGGACCAAATTTATCGACTAGATTAATTTGACACTTTAACACATGGATTTTTTTTGCCATGTTTCTTGCTTGGATGATTGCTGAGTGCATCTGCTCCGTGAGGTGATGAATGTAAAACTGCTGACCCAGAGAATTAACTTTCCATTTTCCAGATTCATTATGGACTTGGTATAGCCTATTGTCCTAATGCACATACATTTCCTGATAAGCTTGAGCACATACATCGATATCATGTTCTTGCTGAAGCAGGACTTGCCTCATCTCTTCAATAATCATGGCAAGAATTACCCTCTCCTAGAGCAATCTAGACATTTTTTCTCGTTCTTTCCCAAGAGCGACCTTCAATTGCCCATTCCTCTCTATAGATCATTTTAATTGAAAATGGGTGTTGTTATGTGCCCTTCGCTCTCGTTCAAATATGGCAGCTTGGGCTTCTCCTTCCAAGGCCTTAGCTTTACATACGTTAGCTCCTTACGAAGTTTATGCATTTCTTCAGACATTCAATTGGAATATTTATTCGAACTCTCTAATATGGCAGCAAGTTTTATCTTTTTATTTTCTTTCACCCAGTCCTGCTTCATTAAATTATATTTTTATTCCATTTTTCTATTGTCTTTTTTCGTAGCTTCCATTTTCATTTTTAAATACATGACTTTCTCCTGAAAAGCTTGGTTTTTTATCAACCAATTTTTTCGATCTCGTTTTACTTCTTCTTTTATCAATTCTACTTTAGATGTTATAAAAGGGTTTTGTTCATATAGATACCCAAAGATTAACTCTATTTGTACCTGAGAAGATCAAATTGCATCCTTGAATACACCTCCAGGCATCATATCTAGGAGTAGTTTAGCCCATGTAAGTGATAACACTAATTTGTATCTTTGTCTCCATTGTAAGGTCATCGACTAAAGTGAATTCTTATAGATTTCTCTATAATAGTCTAAATCCATGCTAGCCAACTTGGAAGTCATGGGAATAAATTGCTAAGATCCATGCTGTCGATGAACCAAAAGCAGTTTGCATCCCACCGTGCCCTATAAATTAAGCAAAGGCACAAAAAGTAGCTGACCACACTAATACCAAAAAAGTTTAGGTGCAAACCAAGTGGCTTACCATGTTATATCTTTAGGGGCTAAATTTTTCAATGTTTCCACCAATTGATTTTTTTATTCCCAACTGGGACCAACTTTTCTTGACAAATTATTGGAGAGGAATGAAATGCAAAAAGTAAGGCTTAACTTTTTTTGCACCCTTACCTCAGAAATGACTTTGGGCCCAAATGTAAAGTAATAATGCACTCCTAAAAAATTTGCCTCATCCTAATTTTTGACACGTGTTGAGCACTCAAATGATTTCCATTAGAATGGCAAAGGTGGGATGCATGTTCTTTTCTAATCTATCAAAAAGATCCACCATGGCTACTTTAACATGCTCGAGTATCCTTGAAAAAAAATATTAATCCATATATAGCTAAGGCAAATGCATCTAGCTCTTCTTCCATATCTAAAAGTTTTCTGATGTATCCTTTTAAATATTTCCATGAGATAATGCTCGTATTACTTTTATGCTTCATATAGTAAGGTGTTGACTAGAGTGGTAAATCGAGAATCTATCCCAATTTCTTCTAAGCACTTGTCGAATTACGCTCTTTACAATAGATAGGCCTTAACTCTAATGGCCCTAACCCAAGAAAAAATGCAATCTCCTCTATTGTCGAAGTCATATCATGTTGATTAAATGAGAAGCATTTATAAGAAGTATCCTAGAACTCTATTAAAGCATAGACCAATTTTTCATCCATTGGTATTCTGAGTAAAAAGGCAATATGTCCGTATTTTTTTATGAATTGAGCCTACTTTGCATTACCCCTACTATCCTATAAATTAGCCAACTTTGACTAATTATTTTGTTAGAGATCCAAATACATGATTTTCAGTAGTTTTTGCGTAAAATCCCTTGGTATATAATTCCCCTATTCCTTGTGATTTGATTCTCTGACTCCATATGAACCTTATCGAATGTCTTGGAAATAACAATTGCATATGCTCATCCACCCATAAAGTCTAATGGAAATTAAACAGAGCTGAAATTCAAACCTAAAGGAAGAATCTTTATATGCAAATGAGAAATGCACAAAAAAGAAAAGAACAAATAACTTAGTATCCATGAAAAATAATAAATCCAAATAACGATAAAATTTAACATAAAAAGATAATACCACAAAAATATTATTTAAATTAACACAATAATCAACTGAAAAAAGAGAGAAAGATATGTTTATCCCTTCATGTATCCCAAAATTTTTGGTGATGTGTAGAATAGGGTAAAGGTTTTAACTAGGAGGTTGCTAAGGTTCACTATATGAGGTTTAGGTTGGACCTCTAAATTAATTATCGAATTGATCCCTAAGCCTAAAATAGATAAACTAGGTACCCTATCCTTACCTATCGCAGGTTTATGTCGAAAAGGGTTCAATTTGAGTGGGAGTATCTCCCATGCCTATATGAGGCCAACACCTAGGGCAGGTGCAGGAATTTACACCCGATAGGCTTTCCATTGGCCCAAACAGAGGTTAACACCTTAGAAGGCAGAGCTACTTCACCCCCTTCTAAAATATTAGGTACCTATGCCCCTTTTAGAGATCCGAAAGAGAAACTATTGCATATGTGCTCAGTGTGTGCGAAGGAATAAACAAACCTTTCTTGTAAAATGTCATTAAAATAGAACATTTATCCTAAATCCCTAAAAAAGACAAAAACAAATTAAGGCAAAAATAAGAGTTTTTTTTAAATATCAGGAAGAATAATTTAATATTTATTGAAACTGAAATAATCAAAATTTATTTTAACACATAATTAATTTTAGGCCTGACTCTCTAAGTTATCCCTAATGGAGTCACCAAGCTATCATAATAGAGCCCGGATATGAATCCTAAATAGCCCAACTTAAAATGGTGTGCACCTATTATTCTAATAGATATCTGTAGTCATTATATTCTTTTATTTATGATCATATCATTATTATTCTTTATTTTATTTTGTGTTGAAGGATTGAGTTATCGAGATTAAATGTTCACTTGACTTTTCTAAATAGTCATTAGAAAATGATCATTTATTTTAGAGTCACCACCAATTTATTTATTCAATGAAATCAGCCATTTATAAGAGTTCATGTTTCAAGGGTCATGAAACCCCTAGAAACAAAACTTGAGGTCCACATTGATACCAGAGATCGCATGAAAGGGTTCGAAAGTTGGCTACAATCACGAGTAAAGATCGACCTTCTCGTAATGTCTAAAAATTGGTACCTTATTAATTATATGTTAACTTAAATTTTGATTTTTATTTGGTTTCAATATTTAATATTTAAATATAATTCCCATAATATTTTACTAAACAAATTTATTATTCTGAGAAAGTTGGGTTTTATTATGTTTGGAAATCACAATATCAGTTGCACCCTCCTAAAGGACCAAAAGGACATGAAAGCTTTTTGTCATTCTCTTTCGTACCTTGCTGGAGAACCTATGAAATAGAAAGGTTTTAATTTTACAAAAATTCAAAAATCCCAGCATTCATTTCGAAAAAGGATGTCTTGTTATTAAAATAATTTACAGAACCCTTTACATATTCTAGTAGGAATTCCTCGTATTAATTTAATAAGGAGACATTGCCTTAATTTTAAAAAATTTATCTGATTTTATGAAAATTATTTACCCTAAGACTTAAAAATGATCCAATATGACAAACCTCTCCCTAATGTGTACTTTTGATATGAATCTATCATAGTAAACACTTAGGACTTGTTCTAAAATTACAAAAATACCCTTAGGGTGTACCTTTGACATGAAAGTATCTCGGTTATCCTAAGGACTCAAAAATGATAATAAGAAGGTGAACCTATCCTAAATATGCATCTTTGGCCTAAAAGCGTCACCTAAGACTCGGCTCAAAAGAATTATGAAAATACTCTTAGGGTATACCTTCGATATAAAAGTATCCCGGTACCCTAAGAGGCACTAATATGATGATGAAATGACAAACCTATCCTAAATATGCATATTTGGCATAGCAACATCCAAGTTACCATCTAGGACTTAGTTCTAAGTAAAATTATGAAAAATACCCTTAGGGTATACCTTTGATGTGAAAGTATCCTGGCACCCTAGTGGTTACTAAAATAGTCATAAAATGATGGATTTACCCTAAATAGGGAAATTAAAGTTCTAGAATTGGCTTAAAATGTTAAAATTACAATTAAGCCTTTAAACTTTTTTAAAATTTCATTTTGTACCCTACGAAAAACTAAGAGAATACGAATAGTTTTCAAAATTTTTAGACTCCTATAGAAGACTATAGGAATTATAGAAATTTTTAAAAATGACCAAAAATGACCATTGTCGCCATGTGCCCACCTTTAGAACTTCGAATGATCCAAAGGGCATAGCGCACTTGACTTAAAAATAAATGATGGTTGGTTATGGTTAAGCCTTTGAGTTATCCCATGAATGGGATTTGGATTAAGCATAGCAATATGAAAGAAAGGGAGAACCTTGGACAGATCACTTATCCAATCGAGTCTTAGGTGGCCACAGCAAAGTGGCTAAAAATTTGGAGTCACCACCGATCATTTTAGGCTAGGCAAGATTGGATGCCGATTGAAAACAATATTTTGAGTTACAAAACTTGAAACATCGATTCAAAGGTCTATAAAGTCCAAAGATTCATTGGTTGGGTTTGAGAGTTGGTTACATGCAAGGAAGGATTCACATCCCAACAACGCCCGAAATCTATACCTACTAACTATGTCTCACTTTGGTCTTGGTTAAATCAATTACATTTGGTCTTTTTATAGATATAATTCCCTTTAATGCATAAAGTTTTGTAAATTTAGACTTGGGTTTTTTCCTTTTAGAAAATTAGCTCATTTATGTACCTCGGAGATACGAGGAGCATACAGATTTTTATGAAAACAATGTTTGAATTGGATTTAGAAAATTGGATGTTCTGTATTAGGCACTGGAGAGATAACACGAAACATTGCTTGTAAGCTTTATTGAAAAATAAATTTTAAACATGAATACACAATAATCATTACAAAAAAAACGTGTTAGTAAGACGAAAAAAGAGAAACATAATAATGTCATGAACAAGCAATCACAAACAAAAGAATGTTAAAAAGAGGGACAATCGAAATGTATCTCATTATTGCCTTCGATTATTGAAGAATAATCAGGATGACAATTTTAGAGATCGGTCTAGATTTGGTGGTAATTTAGAGGGTTAAAGATGATTTTAATTAAAGTAGTTTGAGGCATCCGGAATAAAATTTTGGATTTTTTTAGGTAAAGTGGGGTTGGAGTATCCCCAAAGATAGAGTTAGGAAAATATTTAGGAATAAAGAGAAAATTTAAATTTTTATTAAAAACGGGGTTGGGCTGGAGTATTCCTTTAGAGTATTAGGGTTAGAGTATCGTCGAAATTGAAAATTTCTAATAGCTTTAGATAAGGCTTAAAAATATTGAAAGTGGATCTGAAAAGAAATTTTAAGTTTTGATTTGAAAACGGGGTTAGAATATCCCTTCGATGCAATGGAGTTGGAGTATCTCCACTAGCAAAAATTTTAATACATGGAAAAAGATGCCTAATATGAAGTCATTTTTTTTTTGTATTTTAGCCTTGATCCAAGTCTAAAAGGCTAATGTTGTAGGGGAATCAATCGGGTGCATTTCAAAACATTCGAATGTTTCGATAATAGGAGATTCCAAAATTAAGTTAAAAATAGGGGACAACATCATGTCATTTCCCTTCCTAAATTTATTCTAGGTTCATCCGAATGATTTAGGCAGTGAATAAGATACCGTTAGAAAGATAACTTGATGAAGTTTAGTGTAAAAATATTCTAAAAATCTTAGAAAATCACTTTCTAAGAGGAATTAATTTTTGAAAAAAGGTTTGTCTTGACACTAGTAGCACATGTAGGGAAAAAACACACTGAACTTTGAAAAATCATTTTGGGCTAATTCGGAGTTGTTAAATAGTAAATAATACCTTTCCAAAAAGAGAATTTTGTAAACATTTTAGAAAAATATTTAAAAATTTTTAGAAAAAAGTCTGAAGGGCAAAAATGGCCTAAACAAGATATCACATGTTAATTTTAGGGATTCTAAATAGCAAAGGTTTAAAAAATTATAACTCCCTTATTCGAAATGATCTGAGGGTGAACAAGACACCTTAGGAAAGATATTTCAATAACCTTTAATCAAAAAATATCAAAAAATTATAGGAAAATCATTTATGGTTCAAAAATAATTTTTTTCAAACTTGGACTGCAGTGCTACCAAGGCAAAAACAAGGGATTATTCAATTTTTTGGGTTTTTTGGGGGTCAAACTCAATTATGGATGTTTGAACGTCCATAATACAGGGGAAAAAATAACATGGGCATCACAAGTTCATTCCATAATCCTAGAGTAGTTTGGGATGATAAAACAACCCATTAACTGTGCCCCTAAAAAGGGTATTAGACTCAAGATCAAGACTTAATAATTTAACATAAAAAAACTACATTTTATTTCCACGAATCCAAACATGAAATGTTTGATTTCTCCCCAAGATTGGAAGACCAATTTTATGAAAACATTAAATCCATGTTATTCTTCATCTATTGGAGGTAGCATGAACTTAACTTGGGGATTTCCTTTAAAATTTAGAGTTTTAGCAAACAAGCATGCGTCTTGATAGGAATGACATGAACAAAGCATAACATGCGCAAAGATGAACAAGGAATAAACATTCAAACACACATAGGTGACATATTAACGTGGAAATATGTGACAAAAATGTGAGAAGATGACAAATAAGGTGTATGAACATATTTAACTAAAGCAATGTAGACTGAAGTTGTTAAGACAGCATTTTTATGTCATAAGACTCATTAAAGCATAAGAAAATGCCTGAATATACATAAGACACAATAAGGTGAACATTTAAGCTTACGTTAAGCATGTGAAAATAGATGAAAATAACAGAAAATGCATAAATAAGGGGTTGTTTTGATGATAGTATGAAAGACAAGATATTTGGCCTATCATGCAACATCAAGGCATCAAGAGAACATCAACAGTCTAAGACTACCATAAATAAGTTAACCATAATGCATGAGAACATTAAAAGTGTCATGGTAACATAGAGAGGTCACTAAGATGATGAAAATATTGAAAAATTAAAGAATATATAGAGTCAAGTGGAGAAAATATACCAAAATTTCAAGCTTCAGCCTTTCCTCTGAGCAGCAATTTTAAACTTCACCTTTTTTTAGGTTGAATACCAAAAAAGTGATGAAAAAGAGGGGCTTTTTAGTTAGATATGGATAAAGGGGAGTTTTAAAAAGTAATATGAGTGAAATAAAGGTTTTTAGAAAGACTTTTGGGGATGGTTTTGAAGGGATTGGAAAATGGAGAAGAGTTTCTTAGCTTTCAGTGCTGGGGAATATTGAAAGAATGATTAAAAGTGGGAATTTTTTTGCTAGTAATCTCTTTTTTTGTTGATTTTTCTTCAACTGAGTCCAAGGTTGGCTTACATAGCCATATGGCTATGAAGACAAAAGATAAAAAAGTAAAGGCATTTTGGGGTTTTTGTGTATGTACCCCTTGCAGAGGTTAGGTATAGTGCTCAGCTGCCATGCAAACCCATTAGTTTGCTCGGCAAAAATAGTGGATCTAGACTACTTTATGCAGTGGGGCATTGGGTAAGTTCAGTCTTACCCTTTGACAATTTACAAAATGTCCCTTGTCATTGGCTATTTGGATTTTAAAATTGTATTTAAATCCAATTATAAGCCCAAAGATAAAGCTTAGTATGAATTTCAATGATTTTTGGGGCAAGAAACATGTTTGAATCAGATTTTGAATCAGTGGTGCAATGGCTGAAAAATGGTTTAAACTAGGCAAACATGTCTTTTGTATCGATACAGAACATAGTTTATCGATGCACTAGGCAATTTTTAGCCATGAGTATCGATACAATGAAGCATGTATTGATACCAAGAGAAAAAAATTTATTTCAAGTCTCGAGACTTAAAGCCCTATATCGATACTTCATGACTTGTATCGATACATAAGCTTATGTATCGATACAAACATGCTAGGTATCGCTATCACATCTTAGGTATCGACACCAAATTCTCTTGTATCGATACTAGATGTGAAAATGCAAGTTTTTGGTGATGTAAAGCCTCGTATCAATACTTGTGCACCTATATAACTTGCACATACCTATGGCTTTCAATTTTCCTTAACTTGGTCACAAATAGTGTGAAGTTGATTTGTGTACTCATCTGAATGACTTTGGTGACACCATGAAAAATGGCCTTCAATGGCTCATTTTACATTTTTCTTCAATACAACCTATAGGCATTTCAAACCTTCCTAAAAATAATTTTTTTACCTTGCACTGTATCGTCTAATAATGCCTGAAGACACGGCACTCAATAGTTATCACTCAGTTTCTATTTTTATTTTCTAATTTTATTATCTTTCACCTAAGTCCTAAAATGCTAGCAACTGGCCTAAACAAAATGAGGAGTCTACTACTAGCCCTCTTTAACCATTACTAAGTATTAGGAATAGGGCAAAAACAAATAGACACCATTTTGTTCGGATAGGATGATGGATTCATGCGCCTGCAGAGAAGTAAAGAGTTAGTATCAAGTCGAGATGGGTTGAATAACTTGCAGAAATGAAGATTTTGATGAGTTTTATAGGGTTTAACCTCCCTACAAGGTTGTTTTTTGGGTTTAATCCCAAATAAGCACCAATAGTTTGTGTGGGCTTTGAGGTAGGTAAAGAAATACATCTAACTCTTTATAGACTAACAGGTGCCCCCAGTTTGTGTGGGCTTTAAGGTAAATAAAGAAAAAGGTCTAGCTTTTTATGGACTAAGGCAGATAGGTGCCACCAGCTTGTGTAGGCTCCATGGTGGGCATATGTCCTGCTCTTTAAGGACTAAGGTAGGTAAGTGCCACCAGGTTGTATGCATTTTAAAATAAGTAAGCGTCCTGCTCTTTAAGAACTGAGGTAGGTAGGTGCCATCAGCTTTTGTGGGCTTTATGGTGGGTAAGCATCCTACTCTTTAAGGACTGAGGTAGGTAGGTGCCACTAGCTTGTATGGGCTTTATGGTAGGTAAACATGCTGCTCTTTAAGGACTACGGTAGGTAGGTTCCACCAGCTTATGTAGGCCTTAATTAACGTCCTGCTTTTTGAGGATTGAGGTAGGTAGGTGCCACCAACCTTTGTGGGCTTAGTGGTAGGTCAGGAAATGTGTCCTACTCTTTAAGGGTTAGAAGGAAACGAGTTTAGATACCCCTTTTGGGTGATTTTTCATGAGCATGTAGGGTTGAGGTATTTACTCAAGGCTTTTCGAGGTTTTTCAAAATAAAAAAAAATATACCTTAGGTTCACTACAAATTTAACTTCTATATATGGGACCTGGTACTTGTAAGATGTTAAATATTGCATAATGCATGGGGATGCATGTGCCTGTCTAAATGATCCAAAGGCTAATCTAATGGTTGGTTTTGACCTTTTTCGGCTTTGATAAGGTGGCCTTTTGCCTATGATTTGTCAATCTTGCACAAGATTTCTGAAAAGTTTGAATGTTAAGGTTGTCTCTCCTTTGAAGGTATAAAAGGTCCATGATCACTTACTCAGAGAAGGTTTTAAACATATTTTCAAGATGTGAGGTCCCAGGGCAAGACTAGTTGTAGCCCCAAGAGTTCATTCTTTTTCTTTAGACATGAAACAAAGCTTCTGCAAAGTTTTATCTTTCCAACTTATGTTAGGAAATCTTGTTGTAGTTCTCTCCATTTATCAAGCATTATTAAGTAAATGATAAACATGATGCAACATCGAATGTAGGGTTATGAAAGGATTTTGTGATAAATTAGGTAATTTATTTTCTTTAAAGAAAAATGGTACAAGCTATGACAGACTTTTAAGATTTTGAAAGATATAAAAATGATAAGAGAGGTCTTTCTAGTCAATTGGCCTCTTATACTGATGACATGAGTCCTCTACTAAGTGCTTTTAGAGATTTCTCTCGAGCAATTAATCCTTGTGATGTTAGCTGAGTTATAAGAAAATTCCTCAGATTGGCCTATGGTGGAATGAAGGCCTCAAAGTTAGGTAGTTTCCATTTTTCGGGCACATGTATGGATGAGATTTAGTGGGGTTGATCAGTATAGAATAAATAGATTAATTTATGATTCAGCATCTTGATCATGGATGTGAGTGTGGGAAAATTCATTTTACGTTGGTGCTAGTTTGGGCTTGACTTAGTTTAAGTAAAAATCTCTTGTCACCTAAGTCGCCCTCTCAGGTTTTTAACTTAAACTAGTTCTTTTTTGGTTTTTTTTTTTGTTGTCTTTTTTCAAAGGGTGGAAAGAGAAAGAGAAATAAGATACCCTCTTAAGTTTTCATTCTAAAATCCTTTCAGGCATTGTATTTCTTAATAGAATTAGAGTTCACAAGTTTAGGTAAGTTGGTGCCATCCATCTCAGTTAAGATTAGGGCTCTTCCAAAAAATACACATTTCACCACGTATGGCCCTTTCTAGTTTAGAGGTCCATTTTCCTCAAGCATTTTTATGGAGTCAGGAGAATTTGTTTGAGCACTAAGTTACTTTTCTAAAATTGATGAGGACACACTTTTTTATCATGGCCTCTTATCATGTGTTTTTGATACAACTGCCCGTGACAGATAGCTTTAATTTTTTTGTCTTCGATGAGATTGAGCTACTCATATCGGCCCTTAACCTATTCAGCCTCTTCAAGTTGTGATTCCATCAAGACTCTAAGTGAAGAGATTTCAACCTCGATTGGTAGGACAGCCTCCATGCCATAGACCAAGGAGAATAAGGTAGCACCCATGGAAATTTTTATTGTCGTGCGATAAGCATGTAAAGCAAAAGGTAACTTTTCATGCCAATCTTTATATGTTTCAACCATCTTTTCAACTATTTTCTTGATATTCTTATTGGCTGCTTTAACTGCGCCATTCATTTTTGGACAGTATAGGATAGAGTTTCGATGTTGAATCTTGAACTGAGAATAGACTGTTTGCATTATTTTATTTTTTAGGTTGTGGCACATTATCAGAAATGATTTGTACAGGAAGACCATATCTACAAATGATGTCTCATTTTACAAATTTACATACAACAGATCTAGTGACATTGGCATAAGAAGTTGCCTCTACCTATTTGGTGAAATAATTGATAACAACTAAAATGAAGTTGTGCCTATTGGAAGCTGTAGGGGTAATTGGTCTAATCATGTCCATGCTCCATATAGAAAAAGGCCATAGAGCTATCATAACATGTAGAGGTATTGGTGGGACATGAATTTTGTCAACATAGAGTTGGCATTTGTGGTATTTTCTAACATAGTCAATTCAGTCCTTTTCAAGAGTCAACCAATAGTAGCCTGATAGCATAACTTGTTTGGCCATTTGGTGTCCAATAGCATGCATACTGCAAATTCTTTCATGAACTTCTTCAAGTATTCTTTTCACTTCGAAGGCATCCACGCATTTAAGTAGCATTGATCCCAGTCTTTCTTATAAAATGTCCCACCATCTAAAATGAAGCTTATGGCTAATCGTCGAATGGTTCTTTTATCAATTTCGTTGGCATCTTTTGGGTATCATTGATCTTTGATGCATTGAAGGAAGTTATGGTACCATGGCAAGCCATCTTTCTCTTCTTCAAAATTTTGACAATATACGAGGGTTGTAGAGATACTCATTTGAATAAGAGCAACATTCAATTCTTGATTAACTTTGAACATGGATGATAAGGTAACCAAGGCATTAGCAATTTGGTTCTCTTCTCGAGGTAGATGCTGAAAGCTAATATCATCAAACACTTTTCTAAGTTTCGAGATCAGATTACCATAGTTGATCAATTTAGCATCACCCATTTGCCATTCTCTTTTCAGTTGGTAAATGATAATGGCTGAATCTCCAAATACTCACAGCATTTGAATGCCCCTTTTAATGGCTGCTTAGAGTCTCATGATGCAGGCCTCATATTCAACTATATTGTTGGTACAATCGAAATTCAACCTTGCAATGAAGGGGTAGTGGTTTCCGTCAAGTGAGATAAGAATTATCCAATTCCATGCCCCAATGCATTTGAAGCCCCATTGAAGTACATTTTCTAAAATGAACTATACTCGATAGTGTTTTCTGCCTTAGATATATGCAATAAATCTTTGTCATGAAAATTAAAGTCTAAAGGCTGATAGTCATCTATTGCTCGGCTTGCCAAGAAATTCGCTATTGCATTGCCTTTGATGGCTTTCTGATTTATGTACATAATGTCATACTCAAAAAATAGGATCTACCACCTAGCTAACCTCCCTGATAAGGTGGGAGCTTTGCATGAATACTTGATGGGTTCAAGTTTAGACATGTAGTATGGTACGCATGTATTATCTTAATCTCTAAGCCATCCAAGTTAGAGAATAACATAGCTTCTCTATAAATGAATAATTATTTTTTTATTCTGGGAACTCCTTGCTCAAGTAGTAAATAGCTTGTTCCTTCCTGCCTGACTCATCATGTTGACCTAATACACAACCCATCAAATTATCAAAAACAGATAGATACAAGATTAGCAGTTTGTTAGGCGCTGGTGGCACAAGTACTAGAGGGTTTGAAAGGTACTATTAACTTATTGAAAGCTTTTTGGCATTCTTCATTCCATTCTCTAGGATTTAGTTTTTGAAGCTGCTAAAAGATTAGATCACATTTGTCTGCCAACTGAGATATGAATCGAGCTATGTAGTTCAACTTTCCTAAGTAACTTTTCAATTCCTTTTGAGTTCAAAGTGGCGACAAATTCTGGATGGCCTTGACCTTGTTAGGAGTAACTTCTATTTCTTTCTTACTCACAATGAAGCCCACTAGTTTATTAAATGTACATTTGGCAGGATTCTACTTAAGTTGGTATTTGCAAAGTCATTTGAAGAGTTTTCATAGGTTGGCAATGTGTTCACTCTCTTTTGGTGATTTGGTGATCATATCATCCACGTAGACCTCTATTTTTTTTATGGATGAGGTCATGGAATAATGTTACCATTGCCCTCTGATAGGTTGCCTAGGCATTCTTAAGCCCAAAAGGCATTACTTTGTAGTACAAATTTCCCTATATGGTTACAAATATGGTTTTTCCATGTCTTCAACTGCCATTTTAATTTGGTTATAGCCTAAAAACCCATCCATAAAAGAAAATAGTGCATTTTTGGTAGTGTTGTGTACTGGGGTATCGATGTGAGGTAGAGGAAAATTATCTTTAGAGGCTTGCTTAGTTGAAGTCCTTATAGTCCACACATATTCGTACTTAATTGTCCTTTTCGGAACTAGGACTATATTAGCTACCCATTCAAGATATTTGGCTACCTCAAGAAATCCTACTTCAAATTATTTCTTCACTTCTTCTTTGATCTTCAGAAGTATTTCAAGCTTCATCCTTCTAAGCTTTTATCATATGGGCTTACACTCAAGTTTGAGGGGAAGTTTAAAGACCACAATGTTGGTGTCTAATCCAGGCATGTCTTGGTAGCACCAGACAAACACATCCCGATATTCTTGAAGAAGACTTATTAGTTTAACTAGAGTTTATGGTTTTATGGAAGTTTTGATTTTAACTTCTTTTAGGTCTTCTTCTGTTTTAAGGTTTATGGTTTTGATGGGTTCTTCATAAGTTAATATATGTTTTTTTTCTTATTCAACTAGTCTTAGTAGGTCTAGAGGTATAGGGTTTTCTTCAGGATCTTTTTGAAATTCAACCTCACTAGCACAGATTGGTTGCTCAAAATCGATTTTTAAAGTTTCAGTATGAATATTCATGTCACCTTTATTGGGATACTTGAAAATATGGAAAGAACAATATAGGTGAAAAAATATGTCAAGAAAGGTCTAAGATTGACAAGAACTATCAACATAAAAAATAAAATGCTTAATGCTTAGTCATTTTCATTGATAACACTTAATAAAGAATGTCCATACAAAGGATCCTAAAATGCTTTTAGGTGAGAGCATGTAGGTTAAGTTCATAGCATTACTTTGAAACAGAAAGTACAAAAATCTCAGTCTCAGTCTAAACACTCAGAACAAATCCTAGAGGGCATAGACTAGTCTCTGGACTTATGGTTGACATCTCTGGCTTATCAATCGCACTGATAGAGAAATCCTCGAATGCCTTATTCAATGTAAGCATAGTATTAGCAAAACTAGTATTTACATGTCCCCTTGGCCAGAAACTTTCCCGAAGTGGTAAGAATATCATTAGCTCATCCGTTATGTCTCGTCCTGACAAATGGGCCATCCTCTTCTCATGCTTTTTCTGAGCTTGTTCCCTTTATTGCTATGCGTTAGGCTTGAATCCTAGCCATCTTTTTGTCAATCTGGTTGACAACTTTTAATGCTTCAGCAATTCTTAGAGGTTTTTTTTTAATCTCTTTCTGGCCTGGGCACTTTTACGGATAATCAACTTTAAACCTATATGAATACTCTCTAATAATTGAGGCTGAACTATTGGCAACATTTCCTTAATATAAGTAGCATTGACAAACTCAAAGGATTGGAAAAAAGATTCTAGTAAATCTTCATCAGGTTCAAGATATGGGGCATCAGTTGATATAGCAGCAATGATATCTTTTTCTCCTCCAATACTAATAACTTTATTCTTGATGATGAATTTTAAATTTTGGTGCAAAGATGATGGTACTGTCCTAGCAAAGTGAATCCAAGGCCTTCCCAATAGGCAATTATATAATGGAGCAATGTCCATCACATGGAAGTCAACTTCGTATGTAAATGGGCCAATTTAGAGTGAAATGGTGATGTTTCCCACAACATTCCAGCAAGTTCTGTCAAACGCTTGTACAATCGTATGACTATTCTGGATATAAGATGCATTAATGGAGAGCTTATTCAAGCATGACATAGGCATTACATTTAAAGCTAGCCTATTATCAATAAGCACCTTAGGCAATGTGGTGCCTTTACAATATGTGGTAATATGAAAGGCTTTGCAGTTTCCTCTCCCTCCATGTTGGATTCCATCATCGCTGAAAGATATGTAATTATTGGTGATGATGTTGCTCATTAAGTAATCCAACTGTCTTATAGAAATGTCTTGAGAGACACAAGCCTCATTCAAAACTTTGAGAAGGGCATTCTTGTGGGCTTCAAATTTCAACAGTTGTGTTAACATAAATATCTTGGCTGGTTGCTTGTTCAACTGATCGACAATGCTATGTTCACTATCTTTGATGAATTTGAGGAATTATGTACCTTTTTTCTCATTCACTAGCTCCTTGAAAACTATCGAATCTGAGTTTTTTATTGCAAATTTTGGTGCTTGAGGAACAGAACTAGTATTCTCTTGCTAAGTTTCACTCTTTGATGCTGCTGGGGCATAACATTTGCCACTCTGAGTTAGGTGACTTACTCTTAAAAGGTCCACGTTCACTTCTTACTGACTAGATTCGCTGATGATTAAAGTTTTATTTTTGTAGTTCTAAGGAACTGCCTTATCATCCTTATAGGGGAAAAAAGATGGAAGTTGAATGATCACCCTTAGTGTAGGCTGAACAGGGGTGACTTTGGTTCTTGGTCGATTGTTGTACAAGATCAATAGCCTTCTAACCACGTAAGAATACTGCCCTCTTCTTCTTCTAAAGTGCTGACAGACAGTGTTGCATTTGCAGACTCAATATGTGGGGTTTACTTTTCATCATAGAATTCGATGCTACCTTCGTTCATCATCCTTTGAACCATTCTTTGCATGTTTAAAGAGTATAGCTGTAAACAATATGGAAATCATAGAAGTCATCAATTTTTTCTTTTTTGTTCTTGGCCGCATTAAGTAGTTTAGCTTGCACCAAGATTTACCAAACCAAATTCATTGGCATTCTAACTTCTTCTATGTTTTTTACAATCTTATAGTTTTCTTTGACAACCATTCTCTTTAGGTCTAACTTGGCATGAGTTTGAGATGAACTGGCTTCAGTGCTAAATTTTGATCGCTGACTAGCCTTCATTTTTCCTTTTCTTTTGTCTTTATAGATATTTTTTCTACCCGATTCATTTTTCATGGCCTCATCTATTATCTCAAAAAGTATGAATACATTCGTGAAGCTCTTCGAGAAGCTTTTTGCTACCTTTTCGTAATAAAGGGCTTGGAATGTGCCAACGGATCTAACAATCATCTACTTTTTCACTAATAAGGGATGAATCTTGGCAGCCTTCTTCATCTATCTTGAAACATACTGCCTAAACTTTCATTAGCTTTCTTTTTCATGCCCATAAGAGATAAATAACTTGAGATCTAGTCATCCGTAAGCCTCTCCTTATTCATGGCATTAATAGATGGATCAATGTGTTCATCCCACTCCTTATAGAATTCAATCTCAGACCGATCCATCATCTCTTAGACTATTTCCAAGTATGATAGGCAATGTTGCGAACATGTCCTTGACTGCAGTGGTAGCAGGATATTTCAATGGCATTCTTTCATTGATTTTTTATTATCTATTACTATTCTAACTTTCATGAAAGCTTGCCAGACCTTGCTCATCAAGGTTTTGATGTCTCTAATGTTTTTTTTGACCCAATGACCTTTCCTATCGATTATCGCATTCACTTTCGGTTTAGCATGATTAAGGAGTGGATTGGCTCCAACATCTGGTCTAGGCCCTTGTTCGACCTTGATCACTTTTTTTCCTAGTGGGCCTTGCACCTTTCTTTTAGATGAAGTGCAGTTCTCAATGGACTAGCCTTGCTCCCCCAACATAGTATTCACAGTAAGCATTCTCATCATACCATCTACGGTACAGTAGTGATCTTGGGTTTGTGAATATTGGGGCTACTAGTTTACCTGCCAATAAGCGAGAGTAAATCTCTTTATAGGAGTAGGTGAGTGGTTTAAAGTGCTCATTTTTTCGAGGTGCTTGTTGATTATGTGGAGCTCTCACATTATTTATGTTGCATGATTTTGCAGTTTGGGTCATGTTTTGAGCAGGATATGGTGCCAAGCTCATTGCTGGAGCAAACTTGGCGCTATGAACAGATTATGGTGCAGGGCAGTAAGTGTTAATACCCATGTTCAACATGCTTGGAAGGTACATAGGTTGTGCTAGATACAGACTTTGATTAAACTGACATGATTTTCACCAATAACATTCACGTCCTTCTCCTTACACTTAGTTATTGTCTTCTTGATTAATCCGGATATAACCCAATGGATGTCCTACCATTTTTTATGGTGTTCTCAATCATTTCACCTAATATAACCTATCAGTAAAATTTTTTATGGCATTTCCTATCAGCCTTTCATAGTAAGGAGCTTGTAGGGTACCAATAAACACGACCGCCATTTCTTTTCAGTTAGAAGGGGATGAACTTGTGCTGCCTTCTCCCTCCATCTCTAAGCATATTGCTTAGAGCTCTCAGAAGATTTCTTTTCCATGTTCATGAGGGAGAGGCGATCCGGAGCCCAATCAGACACATGCTTATACTGTTAAATGAATGCACATGCCAAATCTGTCCATGCTTGAATTCTTATAGGATCAAGCCTTATATGCCATCTGAGAGCTACCCTAATTAGACTATCTTGGAAGCAATGGATCAGTAGTTTCTCATTCTCTTCATACCCTACCATTTTACGATAGTATATGTGAAGATGGGTAGTGGGGTCAGTAGTCCCATTGTATTTTTCAAAATTAGGCACTTTAAACTTGGGCGGGATAAAGAGACTCAAAACTAGCCCCAATAATTTTGCTTTTACGACTCTAAATTTGTTACTTCCTTCAATAGCTCGAAGGCACTTCTCCAGTAACTGATACTTGTACAAGTCCTTATCATTTTCTGAGGGCTTCTCTATTTGTTCATCAAGGTCCAAGACCATAAGCCTTGCTGGTGAAGAGCCTGCACTTTGAAATCCTTAAATCAAATAAGATGCTATTGCAGGATTAATGTAAATGAATGGCAAAGTTAATGGGATGTTTGCTACTAGAGGATGCTGTCCATGCAATGGCCCTTCTTGAGCACTGGTGGCTTTAGTACCACTATTCAAATTGCTTTCAAGATTGGCTAGTTCTTTTTCACCTCAACTGTGCTTGTCTGCCCTTTTTCCTTCAATGCATCAGACAATAGCTTGGTTAGTTTGGTAATCTGAGCTTGGAGTTCCTCATTCTTATGGAATGATTGCTCTTGAGACTTTCTATACATGAGTTTGAGTCTTTTAATATGAGCTTGGTGATAGTTTTCCATCACTTTTCAATGATTGCGAGTGTTGTACAGATGGTAAACTATAGGTTCCATGTTTTAGAGCACCTTTACTTTAAATTATTATCGGATTAGACCTTTATGATATGTTCATGCATATGTTTGATGCAATGAGAGTGAATATGCAATCATAAAGATAAATAAATGAATAAAACTCTGAAAGAATTAGGTTAGTCATACAAATGTAAGAAAAAGATAATTGGATTAAAGAGTAGCTCCACCAATAATGTATTTCATTAAAGTAACAAAAGGTCCTGATTACATATGATAACATTGGAAAATGCCTAATACGATTACATTGCTTGATTACATGGTTCAAGAAATACAACAAGTCTTGCTCATGGGCTCTAATGGGCAAGATATCATGTGTCAAGGATCAAACTACATCTATCATGTTCTCAGCCTCTAACTAACCTACCTGAATTTGCTTAATAAGATGGCGATAATGGTCCTGATAGTTTTGGTGTGGATGATTAACCTTTTGAAGATATTCTTGCTTCTAATGCTCAGAGGCTCTCACTAGCGCATTAACTTGGTCTTGGCGAGCTTCAAGAGAATGCTCTAAATCTTGAATTCTAAATGTCAGAGCTCTATTTTCAACCTGGTTTGCTCTCAAATCCTGGACTTAAGCTTCTGACAATTCATTCTTCATTCGATAAGTTAATACAAGAGCATGGATTCTATCAAGCTTTTCCTTATTGACCCTAGCTGCTTCTTTGCATTGATGTAGTTCTTTCTCAAAAGTAGCAACTTTTGTCCTTCACTCGACTGATGACTTTCCAAGTTTTGGGAACCTATTTACTTTGTTAAGGGCCA
The DNA here is from genome assembly GCA_038381775.1 of Adansonia rubrostipa. Taxonomy (NCBI): domain Eukaryota; kingdom Viridiplantae; phylum Streptophyta; class Magnoliopsida; order Malvales; family Malvaceae; genus Adansonia; species Adansonia rubrostipa. The sequence goes on along the minus strand of JBBYHM010390412.1, from coordinate 28,511 downwards.
TATAGTCTTTCTTCAAACTTTCAAGATCCTCCTTAAGGTAGTTTGTCTCTTTGATTGCACTATTCACCTCTCCATCTCAGAGGTAGAGGTCTATTTTCAATTAACTATTTTCCTCCTTTAATCGAGTAATCTTCTTGCAAAGGTCGTATTTTTTTGTTTGAATTTTCGCTTGAGTGATTCAATTTCAGAGGGAAATTCGTCAATTAGTATTTGTGATATCCTAACATTAGACAAGGGCATGACATCATTAATGCGACGAATCCTCCATTCATCATATCCTAAGGTCATACTACTCTTTCCCCAATATCTCTACATACAATGAGTTTGTTTCCATGCATGAAAGGCTAGCTGGAATTTTGACTTGTAAGTGGGCTCACCATAGTTAAAATCCCACAACTCTAGGTCTTGGACGAAGGAGATGAATTGATGGCACTAGAATTGTCGAAAGACTAAAAGGGGTGCGTAGCTAGTGCTTCCCCATAATCTCAAGCGGCACATAATTGTAATCTTTGCATCAATATATGACCATTTATGGGGGAAACTAAACAGCCTTCCATGTTACCTTTTTCCCCTTGAGGTTTCAAAATTTCTAGACGCATTGCTCTTAAGATTTATCTTAAGTCCATTCTTTCCCAAGTAACTTGGAGATAGGGCTAAAGTTGGATAAGAAGTAATATGATGTCCTAATTTTTTCAGGACCAAAGTAACTGATAAGCCAAATGTGAGGGAGTGGTAAACATCCGATGAAGTGACCCATACCCACTTTCTTACAAAAATTAAGAGCTCGAATAGTTTCGACAATGATGGCCTGTACAAGATTAATGTTGCAGCACAAACGAGAAAAGACATCTATGACCATGGCTTCAACATAGCCTAATGTCTTTGGGAATATAACCAAACCATATATCACCAAAGCATAGATATCTTGGATTTTTCAAATGTCAATGGTATTGACCATTGCCTCCTTAAAATTGGACCATGAGATGCATTCATTCTTCCTCTTCATCTTGATGTGACTCTCAATCTAAGTCTCTATTGCCCTGAGGATTTAAGCTAAGCTTTTTTTGAAAGTTAAGAGGGTTCAAGGCCTCGCAATATATTCTATCGACCTTTGCTCTCTCAATGTTGAGTAATGCAATGTATTCATCAATAGTGGGGACCAAATCTTCATTATTTAATGTGAAACATTGATATGCTGGATTCCAAAACTGAGATACTGCTTGCAACAAGCCAACATCTAAATGGACTTGGAGCAAAAAGGTAATATCTCCACATCTCTTAGTGAATAATTCTTTTTTGGTATTGTCCCAATTGGTCCATATAATCCTCAAATCTTACCGATCATTTTGATGGTACCCTATCTTGATCATTTCATGCACTATTAAGACATGCTCAGGCTTTGAGGATGTCTCCACCTTCATGCTGTCGGCGTTCTAACCATGCTTGGTGTTCTCACATTGAGACATGCTAAGCCATCGTTTGGGCAGCATGATGACTTATTTTAGTCATATATAACTATTTTAAGATGGCATGCAGGTAATGGCTTTCACTTGTCCTTACATACTTATTAAAGAGGATTTGCCATCAAACGTAATAGCATATCCTAATGGAATGATCATGATAATACAAATGAAAAACATAAGTGACAATGTTCACCCATCATTGCCTGTAAAACCATGGTATATAAAAGTAAAGGCAAGAATTGTTTCCCTAAGTAATCCTACTCTTCGGGTTATTCTAGCATCATCCGATATGGTTTGACATGGTTTTGCTCATAAGGTTTACTATATGGGTTTAAGTTAATGCCTATTTCGGTATTCAAGTTGCTCTTTCATCCGGTAAAGAATCCTAGGCCCATCATGGGTTTGGCAGAATGAGTTTGATCCAGTAGATGTATTTCCCAATGCAAATACGAAGGGGTACTCACGAGAGACATAGGGAATTTACATCCTGGAAGATCTTGCCATGCCTATGCGGAGGGTCAGCCACGAAGACGGATGGCTCACTTCTTCCTAATAATCAGGATAGTACCCGCACAATTGGTGTTTGATAGGAATTTAGTGCAAATACAAGTGCACGGTATGTGTCGAGGAAATAATCAAACCTTTGTGTTTTACTCCCATATTGCCATATTTATTCAAATCAACACTTATTCAAGAACAAATAATCCCCAACGATCACAGGACAAAAACATTAACAATAGAGATTAGTAAATAAAATACAAGGGAATTATTTCTAAATAATTATACAGACCTAAAAACCAAGAGCCGAGTGAAAAATAGCTAGTTATAGGCCTAACTCTCTAGGTGGTCCCCAGCGGAGTCGCCAAGCTATTGCCACATGCCCGCCTTTAAAACTTCAAATGATCCAAAGGGCATAGTGCACTTGACTTAAAAATAAATAATGGTTGGTTGTGATTAAGCCTTGAAGTTATCCCATGATCAGGATTTGGATTAGGCATAATAATGTGAAAGAAAGGGAGACAGTCAAGTGAATCACTCATCGAATCAAGTCTTAGGTGGCTACCACGAAGTGGCCATAAACTTAGAGTCACCACCAATCCTTTTAGGCTAGGTAGGATCAGATGCCTATTGAAAACAATATTTTGAGTTATGAAACTTGAAACATCAATTCCAAGGTCTAAAAAGTCTAGAGATTCATTGGATGGGTTCGGGAGTTGGTTAGCACAGGGAAGGATTAGCATCCCTACGATGCTCAAAATCAGCACCTACTAACTATGTCTCACTTTGGTCTCGGTTAAATCAGTTCCATTTAGTCTTTATTTAGATATAATTCCCTTTAATGCATGAAGTTTTATAAATTTAGATTTGGGTTTTTTCTTCTATTTTTTTAGAAAATTAGCTCACTATGCACCTCAGAAATGTAAGGAACATAGGGATTTTTGAGAAAACAATGTCCGGATTGGATTTAAAAAATTGGATGTTTTGCATTAGGCACCGAGGAGATACCAACATGGAACATTACCTTGCAAGCTTTATTGAAAACGAAGTTTTAAACATGAATGCACGATAATCACTATAAAAGGAAATATATCAGTAAGACAAAAAAAGAGAAACATAATAATATCATAAACAAGCAATCATAAACAAAAGAACGTAAAAAGGAGGGACAATCAAAATGTATCTCATAACTGCCTTTGATTATTGAAGAATAACTGGGATGACAATTTTAGAGACCAATCTGGAGTCGTTGGTATTGTAGAGGGTCAAAAATGATATTAATCAAAGTAGTTTGAGGCATCCAAAAGAAAATTTTGGATTTTTTTAGGTAAAGCAGGGTTGGAATATCCCCTCGGAGAGGTAGGGCTGGAGTATCCCCAAAGATAGAGCTAGGAAAATATTTAGGAATAAAGAGAAAATTTGAATTTTTGATTAAAGATTAGGTTAGAGTATCCCTTCAGTGTAGTGGGATTAGAGTATCCCCAACATTAAAAATTTTTGATAGCTTCAGATAAGGCTTATATATCTTGGAGGTGGATCTAAAAAGAATATTTAAGTTTTGAGTTGAAAACGAAGTTAAAGTATCACCTGGATGCAATAGAGGTAAAGTATCTTTATTAGTGAAAATTTTAATAAGGGCTAATATGAAGTTTTTTTTTTGTATTTTAGCCTTGATCCAAGTCTAAAAGGGTTATGTTGTGGGGGAACCAATCAGGTGCATTTCAAGACATTCGAATGTTTTGATCAAAAGAGATTCAAAAATTAATTTAAAAAATAAGGGATGACATCATGTCATCTCCCTTCCCGAATTCATTTTGAGTTTATCCGAAGGTTTTAGGGTGTGAATAAGGTACCGTGGGAAAGATAACTCAATAAGGTTTAATATAAAAATATTCCAAAAATCCTAAAAATCATTTTTTAAGTGTAATTAATTTTTGAAATTAGGTTTATCTTTACACTAGCAGCGTATGCAGGGAAAAGACACACCAAACTTTGAAAAATCATTTTGGTCTCATCCGGAGTTGTTAAATCATGAACAATACTTTTTCGGAAGGAGAATTTCATAAAAATTTTAGAAAAATTTTTAAAAATTTTAAAAAAATCATCTGATGGGCCAAAATAGCCTAAACAGGATATTGTATGCTGGTTCTCAGGGTTTCAGACGCAAGGGTTTGAAAAATTATAACTCCCTCATCTGGAATGATTTGAAGGTGAACAACACACTTTTGGAAAGGTATTTCGATAACCTTTAATAAAAAAATAAAAATTATATGAAAATCATTTGTGGTTCAAAAATTATTTTTCAAATTTGAACTATAGAGGTACCAAGGTAAAAACAGGGGATTATTCAATTTTTCAAGTTTCTTGGGGGTCAAACTCAAATTATGGACATTCGAACATCCACAAGATAGGGTAAAGAATAGCACATGCATCACAAGTTCATTTCATAATCTTGGAGTAGTTAGGATGATGAAACAACGCATTGATTATGTCCCTAAAAAGGGTATTAAACTCAAGATCAAGGCTTAATACTTTAACACAAAAAAACTTCATTTTATTTCCATGAATCTAGACATGAAATGATTGATTTATCCCTAAGATTGGAACACCAATTTTATGAAAACATTTAATCCATGCTATTCTTCATCTATTGGAGGTAGCATGACCTTAACTTGGGGTTTTCTCTTAAAAATTTGATTTTTAGCAAATAAGCATGCATCTTGACAAGAATGACATGAACCAAACATAGCATCCACAAAGATGAAACAAGGACTAAACAATCAAACACACACAAGTGGCATATTAACATGGAAATAAATGACAAAAATGTGAAAAGATGACAAATAAAGATATGAACATATTTAAGCAAAAGAATGCAGATTGAAGTTGTTAAGACAACATTTCTATGTCATGAGACTCCTTAAAGCACAAGAAAATACATGAATATACATAAGACATATTAAGTGAACATTTAAGCATGTGTTAAGCATGTGAAAATAGATGAAACATGATAGAAAATGCATAAATAAGGGGCTGTTTTGATGATAGAATGAAAGATAAGATATTTGGCCTACCATGCAACATCAAGGCATCAACAGAACATCAACCTCTAAGACTACTATAAATAAGGCAACCATAATGCATGAGAACCTTAAAAGGGTCATGGTAACATAAGAAGGTCACTAAGATGATGAAAATGTTGAAAACTTAGAGAATATACAAAGTCAAGTGGAGAAAATATACCAAAGGTTTCAAGCTTCAACCTTTTCTCTTAGCAGCAATTTTAAACTTCACCTTTTCTGGGTTGAATAGCAAAAAAGTGATGAGAAAGGGGGGCTTTTTAGTGATGTATGGATAAAAGAGAGTTTTAAGAGGCAATATGAGTGATATGAAAGTTTTTGGAAAGGCTTTTGTTGATGGTTTTGAAGGGATTTGAAAATGGAGAAGAGTTTCTTAGTCTTTAGTGGTTGGGGAATATTGAAAGATTGACTAGAAGTGGGAGTTTTTCTATTGGGAATCTCTTTTTTTGTTGGTTGTTCTTTAGCTGAGTCCAAGGTTGGCTTATATAGCCATGTGGCTATGAAGACAAAAGATGAAAAAGCAAAGGCAATTTAGGGTTTTGGTGCATGTACCTTATGTAGAGGTTAGGTACAGTGCTCAGCTGCCATACAAACCCATTGGTTTGCTCAACAAAAACGGTGGATCTAGACTACTTTATGCAGCTGAGCATTGGGTAAGTTCAGACTTACCCTTTGACAAATTGCAAAATGTCCCTTGTCATTGTCTATTTAGACTTCAAAATTTTGTTTAAATCCAATCATAAGCCCAAAGATGAAGCTTGTACATGACATTCGCAATCGTTCCCAGATTTTATTTTAATTTTTTTATTTTATCATCTTTCACCTATGTCCTAGGATGCTAGAAACTGGCCCAGACAAAATGAAGTGTCCACAACCATTTTACCACTAAATACTAAAGTTTGCTATTTAGTTCTTAAACTTTTTAAAATTTTTATTTTAGTCCTTAAATGGAAAAATACCATAAAAAATCATTAAACACATGAAAATAAACATGAAAAACACGGTAAATATATTCATGAAGATTTGGCCGAACAACTTGGCCTTGAAACAAAAATTTTCCACTTTTGGCAAACTAAGCTCTAAACTTCTTAAATTTGCATTTTGACCCCTACATGAAGAAACATCAGAAAAAATTGTCAAACCAGCTAAGAATCAACACAAAAATCATGACAAAAATATACATGAAGGTTCGGCCAAGCACTTTTGGCCAAAAAACATGATTTTTCCATATTTTGCAATTTAATCCCTAGACTTTCTAGAATTGTAAAATGATCGCTAAAGTGTTAAAACACCTAAAACATGTTTGCAAACACATAAGTCAGAGATCTCATGGCTCACAAAGCTCTTGGCCAAGCCAAAATGTCATAAAAAACTTTTACATAATAGTCCCTATGTTTATTAACACCGCAAAATAACCTAAAAACGATGAAATCAAGACAAAAATAAGCAAAAAAATCATGATTATCAACCCTAATCAAATTTGGCCAAAGTGAAAAACATAAAATATATATATGGTTTGATATAAAAAATGAGGGAATTATGCATAAATAATTATTATTAAACTTAAATCAAAGTAAAATCATAAACTAAATATAATAGTATCCTAATCAACATATCAATATCAAAACAACATGAAGGAAACATCAACATAAATGCAACAAAATCAAAATCATAACCACAACAATAATATTATATATAAAACAAGATTTAACTAAAAACAAAAATAGCAAGAAATACAAAAAACTTAAAGTCACCATGTTTAGCCTTCCAAAATGGATGAGAATCCCATGAGCCTTAACATGATTTTGAATTATGAATAAGGATCAAAATGAATCAAAATGAAGAAAAGAAAAGAAAACATGTGTTTATACCTTGAGAAAAAGCTTGAGAACTAAGTAAAAGTTTGTTTTTTAGTTTTTTTTTTTTTTTCTCCCAAAGCCTCATCAACAAAACAAGGGGAAGGTTTCAACCAAAGGCTAAAGCAAAACCCCTTGGCCAAAAGTCTTCTAGGCTTTTCTAGCCTATTTTCAACTTTTTTATTTTGTTTTATAATTATTACTTTTTTATTTGATTTAAATTAAACATGATTTGATTTAAATTTATTATTTTAGTCTTATTATGAGTGCTGTCATATATGACATCATTGATTTCTAGAGCATCTTATATGATATTTGTATTAATATGTAAAATTTACCATAAAAATTAATTACAAGGATTAAATTAAAAATTTTTTAAATTAAAAATTGTGTGTTAAAAATAAATTTCCATATGATCAGTTTAATTTATTCTAATAATAAACATAAGTTTTAATTTACAGAAAAAGACGTTAAAAATAACATACTCATATAATTTTATGAGAAAAACCCTTACTGAAAAAAATTATTATATTTAAAAAAATGCACAACTTATAAAATAAATTAGATTTTTCAAAACTATTTTAATATGATTTAAATAATAATATTTGAAAAATTTTAAAAATTATAAACTCAGAAAAATCTTATCGAAAAATTTACTGAGTAGAAAACTCCATATTTCGAAAACGAAGAAATTGTGAAAGAATATGTAAAACTCATAAAATAAGATGAATTTTTCAAAACTGATTTAATGGGACTTAAACAATAATATTTGAATAATTTTGAAAATTACAAACTTAAAAAAAGCTTCCTGAGAAAATTCACGGAGTAGAAAACTTTGTATTTCTAAAATAGGAAAATTTCTAAAATTTATAACAAAAAAATGAATTTTAAAAGACTGATTTAATAGTGGTTAAATATGAATATTTAAAGAATTTTAAAATTCAAAACTTGAGAAAATTCCATAAAAAATTTTACAGATAAATGAAAGTTTGTATTTTAAAATCAAGAAAATTTCCAAAAATAGATTGAAACTTAAATAAAATGAATTAAATAAAATATATTATCTAGAATACTAATTTACAAAATACTAAAGATGAAAATCTGAAACTCAAAATGATTTTACCAAGAAAAATTTTACAAGTGTAATACTCGCAGTATTGTGAAAATTTCAAAATTAATTACTCAAATGGGCAACTTAATTAAAATGCAAATATGATTTGTTTTGTTGAATATTTCCAATTTTTTAGAGTGATATCAGCATAAATACCACACTAGTATTGGTAAAAATATATGACAATCAATTTCTCAAATTTTAGGAAAAAATCTCAAAAAATTCTTAAAGTTAGGAAATTCATCCATAAATAAATTTTCAAAAATTTGACAATAATATATTAAAAAATATTTTTTTCTTTTAAATATTCATCTTGTATATCCGAAATTAGAGATAAAAAATTATTTTTCTGTCATGTGAAATTATGACCATTTAAATGTGGATAAAAGGTTTTGAGAACATCTAATTCATCAGAAAAAGATCATTCCTAATGAGAGTGGCCGTTTAGTTCTCAATCTTGGATATTTAAGATTATTAGAAAAGAGACCTAGACGAAATTAGATATCTACAGTAATCCATCATACAAAGCTATCAAACCCATGCAAAACCTATCCATCTTAGTTATAAAGTACTATCCAGCTATGAAATTAGAGGGTCATTTTATAAGAACCCTATCTCTCCAAACTATCATGCGAAGAAAGTTAAGCCCAGTGATGTTGGCACATTAAGTCTAGCTGATTGGCCCTACTTAGGAAAAGTCAACCTTGAAGACTCCAAAAGGTAGGGCCAAACGATTTTTATCTTGTCAAGAACCTTTTCTCAAAAACTTTTGTCAAGATCACTTATCATGAACCTTTGTCAAGAAATCTTTTCAAAGTTTAATGTTGTTAGAGTGTCGTGGTTTGGCTTATTAGCTTTTTTGCAAAGAACCTTTATCAAGAACTTTTCTCAAGAAACCTTGTCAGGAACCTTTGTTAAGAAATGCTTTCAAAGTCCAATGTTACTAGAATACTGTGATCTGGTTTATCGGCTTTTTCGTCAAGAACATTTGCTAGAAGCCGTTGCTAAGAACATTTTCCAAAAGCCCTTATCATGAGCCTTTGTCAAGAAATTTTTTCAAAGTTTGATGTTGCTGGCCATATTTCAAGGCATAGGCATTTTGTCTTTTTTAGGTCGAACCTAGGGATAGGTCAAGACTAGGATCACAGTTTAGGTTTTTTACTAAACCCTGTTAAAAAATCCTTTTAAAATTTGACATTACTGACTTTAACTTAGCTTGTTGGCATTTTATCATTTTTAAGTCGAACCTAGGGATAGGTCAAGCCTAGGATCGTACTCTAAGTCTTTTATCCAAAACCTATCAAGAAATCATTTTAAAGTTTGACATTGCTAGCTGTGATTCAACGCATTGGCATTTGATCTTTTTTAAGTCAAACCTAGGGATAAGTCAAGCCTAGGATTATAGTCTAGGCTTTTCATCCAAAAATTCAAACTTTACCTTTTTGTAAGCAAACTCAAAATTGTCACCAAATATTGTTTTTATCTTGGCATTATATTGATTTTGGGTTTTTCATTGTAAGGACAAAATATAGCATTAAGCGTATCCCAAACAAAATAGAGTCTATCAGTGTTTGCCTTTTTTTTATATACTTAGTAATAGCCAAAAAGTGGTAGCTATAAACACCTTATTTCATTTGAGTCCATTTTTAGCATATCGAGATTTAATTGAAAAATGATATAATAAAATAATAAAAATAAAAACTAAGGACAACTGCTGGATGCCATGTCACCAAACACTATTAAGTGACACGATGCCAGCAAAATATCTTTTTTGGAGGAAGTTTGAAATGCGTAAGAGTTGTATTAAAATATTAAAAAAAAAGTCATTAAAAGTCATTATTCAAGGTGTTATCGAGGTCATTTGAGCAAGCATAAGTTAGTTATCCATCATTCCTAGCTGAGGTGAGGTATTCAAAGAGCCAAAGGTGAGTAAAATACATATTTAAATGAGTAAATATCAACGCATGATCTTTAGGTATCGATACAAGGCTTTCACGCAAAATCCAAAAGAAAAAGCAAATATTTGTATTGATACCAGGTGCCATTTATCAATGCAATTATTGATGGCATTGATACATAAGGCCTTTTTATCAATACAAAATTATGTCAAAGCTAAAATTGCTATTTTGGCCAACCAGTATCGATATAAGTAGTGATGGTATTGTTACCAAGCTCTAAATATCGAGACCAACTTTATTGTTTCGATACAGGAAGCATAGCTTCGATACCTAGGCAAAAATTTGTTCCTAGTATCGATACAAGAAGCAATTATATTGATACACCAAGGCTAAAATGCCTAATTCGTGCCATTTTCACTGCATTTGCACCATGACATCAGAACAAGAATTTGGTCATGATTTTGGCATAAAATCCATTCAATCTCAAACATAATTTCCTAAAAATCATAAAGAATTGATTTTGGGCTTAAACATTTAGTTTTAACATTTTTAAATGGCCAATTAAGCTTGTTATAAGGGCATTGCATGTTATAATATGGATAGATGAAAGGCAAGCTTGACATTGCTCATTATACCAACCTATGCATGGTTTATTTCTACTACCAAGGATGTAGGTCAACCAATGAAATGCTAAAAGGTTGCTCTTGGTACAATCAATTATCGTATTGTCTACCCCAAATATCCTAAATGCTCCACCTTTGCTAGGTTTTTCGTGGCTCAGATTAAATCCTATAGAACATATTTTATGAGTTCAGCAAAAAAAATCTTTACATATATTTACATCAACCACTACCCTAAAAAATCTTTCATTCCTATAGCTTCCCATCAGCCCTCCAAAAACCCTCTACAGCCATCATCTTACCTCAAAAAATTCCTCTATTAATATAATAGCATTCAAGCTCATTCTTAGCTACCATATCTTGCTAAAATCATAGTAAAGAAAGGCAAAAAAGTAAGCTATAAGTTAAAAACATTTTTTGTTCAACATCACCAACAAGGTTTCAAAGCTTTTAAGGTATATTTTATTTCCTTTCTCCCTTTTGCTTACTTATTTTTATATTTTCATCATTCTAATGGGCTTTAATATGCTGACCATGACCTTATCTTAGAATTCCCATGCATTTTGTGGCCTTTAATGTGGTAGACATAGGATTTGTGCTACTTTATTAACCTTTCCATCGTGTTTCTTCACTCCTATGTGCTTGGTTCATTTAGAAAATGTGTTTTAATGCTGTCTTGAAATTCTAGCAAGCTTTTTTTTGGTTCGAGCATGTTTATATCATTTTTTATGCATGCATTTAACTTACATTTCCATGAATTCTCATCCTTATCTCTCCACATATTGTCATCATTTCCATGCTTAAATGTCATCTTTACATCTTTGAAAATGCATACCATGCTTTTTTAAAATTTGTTTTCGTAAAAACCCCCAAGTTAAAGCCATGTTAACCTCAATAAATAAGGATTAACATGGACTTAATGTTTTCTATTCATTGGTCTTCGAATCATGGGAAAAAAGTAAGGTTTCATATTTTGATTCAAAGGTTACTGAGACCAACTTGTTTTTCAAAAATAAAATGTTTTATTGTTCAAAGTTGCCTTAATCCTTTTGTCTAAAGTCCTTGTGACATAGTCAATGAGTTATTTCATCACCCTAAATTACTCTGGGATTGTGTAAATGAGCTCATGAAACCTGTCACTCACCTTTTTCTATCATGAACATTTGGATTTCCATGGCTTGAATTTAGTCCTAGAATCCAGAGAAAATTGAGAAACTTCTTTGTTTTTACGATGATAGCAAAGTAATCATGACTTTGAAAATTATTTTTGTAACCTTAAACTATTTTTCATGACTTTTTTTATAATTTTTCCCAACAAGGGCATTGAATTACCTTTCTAATAATTTCCCGTTTGCCTTCAGATCATTTTGGATGAGGGAGTTATAATTTTTTGAATTAAAGTTGTCCAAAACCCTTAGAATTAGTAATTAGCATTCTTTTGGGGCCATTTTGCCCCACCAGATATTTTTTAATTTTTGAAATATTTTTCCTAAAATTCTCATGAAATTTTCTTTCCAAAAATGTATCTTTTTGCAATCTAAAAATTCTTTATGAGTCTGCAATGATTTTCCAAAGTTCATCATGCCTTTTCCACTATATATGTTGTTAGTGTTGCACTACACCCAACTTCAAAAATTATTTTCACCCGAATGGTTATTGTTTAGGACTTTTAAGATATCTTACATTAAACCATGTCAAGTTACCTTTCAGAGGTACCTCAACCAACCTTTAAAACATTTTTTGACCAAAATAAAATTAAAAAGGGGATAATGACAACTTGATGTTGTCCTCTGTTTAAGGCATTAGTCGCAATTAATTGATTTTTTTTAATTCCATCTCTAAGGCATTCAAATATCTCTAAGTGGTCCGATTAGTCCTTTTATGTCAAAATATGTGTGTCAAACCCATAGGCTTAGATTAAGGCATACGCAATTTTTGTCGTGTCATATCTATTTTTATTAATTTCCTTTTTAATCAAAAAAATCTCCTATTTTATCAAGAAATTGTCAAAATTTTATCAATTTAAGTCTTTCAACTTCAAATTTCCAAAATTACCAAGATTTTCATCTTTGAGGACACTCTAACCCTGTTATTCGAAAGGTACTCCAACCTCATTTTTCAAAAAAAGTCATCAAAACTCAAAATTTCTTTTTCCTCTCCATGCTGAACTGTTGTAAAATTCAAATCCGATTTTCACACCTTAATTAATCAATGGATCCAAACACATCTCAAAATTGTCAACTTGGTTATTTCTAGATAATCGGTGACAATTACAAGATAAATTCCAATTGTCCATCCCCTTTCACTTTTATTATTTTGTATGATTTATTTTATGTGATATTATCAAATGGTTCTTTTGTGATGGTCATCTTGCATCATATTTTTAAAATTATTTTTAAAAAAATTATAAAGCAATGTTTCATGTCAATATCTCTCTAGTGCTTGACACGAAATATCTAATTTTCAAAAATTAAATTCGAAGAATATTTTAATGAAATCCTTATGTTCCCCACTTATTTAAGGCTTATATGTAATTTAATTTTTTTTATAAAAAAACTTAGGTTTATTTTGTTCAAAATTATGCATTAAATGGGGATCATATCAAGATAATGACAAGTCAAAATCAAAAAACATAAAATCAAGCTAAGACAAGGCTAGAAAGGTATTGATTTCGGGCATTGCGAAAAGGTTTATACCTCTTTGCGCATAACGAACTCTCAAACCCAACTGTCGAATCTTTGGACCACGTAGCCCATGAATCAATGTTTCAAGTTTTGTAACTCAGAATATTGATTTTAATAGGCATTTGATCACTCTTAGTCCCAAATGATCAGTCATGACTCCAAAGGTTGGCCAATTTGTGGAGGCAATCCAAGATCGATTAGATGAACATTCATTTGATGGCCCTCTTACAAGAAAAAAGGATAAGATCCTACACTTTCTTACTCTCATCACATCAAAAAAAAAGAATCCTAGTCGAGAGATCATTTCTACGTCAAGAGAAACAATATTTTTAAGTCGCACACACTCCCTTACGTGATAAAAGTGGGTGTACGTTATCTATAACCTCAGTCAGTTATGGTTTTGTTTACCAAAATTGGCTAATGTATGTTACATATGGGATGCATTTGAGCCCGCTCATTAAATTAAGGGATCCACTCAATATAGGCTTGGATATTTGTAACATAGATTAGTTTAGGTAACCATATGGACCTTAGCTCATAGGCCTATAATGGGAAGACACTAGATTAAATAATTTTTGGCTAGATCCATTTTTCATTCATAGACAACAAAAATAATTACTCTATAACTTACCCTATCGAGAGTTGTGATCTAGAAGTGTGAACTACAAAGAAAGCCCTAGTCTTTTCCAGGATTTATAGGTCCTTAGGTCAAAGTAGCAATATTACAGCTTCTATCATCATATCTTCAACAAGTAAGTCTTATCAATGTTTTAATTTTGTATAATCATCATATTATTTTTCTTACATTTGGTGTCAGAGCCCAGGTTATATAATTTAGGACCCGATAATATTGACTAGATATGATGGTATGATTTGAATTTAAATTTCTTTTTATTTTCATGCGAACATTTATGATTTTTTAAATAGGATAAACTCCACAAAATTGAAGCCCAATACCTTAGGGTTTTTTGTAAATCTTGATTGTGAAAATTCATTTAGACTTAAATCGTGTTAAATTATTATAGAGAAAGAAATTCGAATCCAAAGTTTTGATTAAGGTTGCTACTCTATGAGTGCAAAACATGTTTAGGGAATGCTATTGAATTAAATTCATGATCAGTAAAGGTGTCATTTGTTATTACACATGTCTTTTAACTATGTCATTTATTTTAGGGCAAGACAAATTAATTCTTATATAAGAATTTTCATGAATTGCTATTGTTTCTTACCACCAAAATGGGATCACTTATAGTGGTTTGTGGAATATTTTTATAATTTAAGGAGTTTTTTTGGTAATTGCATACAACTGCTAGCCCAAAGGAGGTTATCATTTGTTTTAATTGAAAGCTAATTTTTGGATGAAGTTATTAGGGAATGCAGTTGTTTAGGAGATCTGTCTACCTAAAGGGGATAGATTTTCAAGCTTGATGAGGTTCTAACTTGGTTGCACATTCTACCTAAAAGGGAATGTGTGATGTTATACCTACCTCATAGTGATTGTTTTAATTTAAAGCTATATCTTGTCTTTATTGTTTGTTTTAATGCATTCCTATTTTGTCTCAATAGTTACTTCTTCCATGAATAACTATTCTACATCAACAAAGGTTTTGAGTTAATCAAACTATAACAAATGAAAGAAAAACTTAGAATTTTCTTTGGGAATTATTGAGATTGATATGGCACTACAAGAAAATAATCTAATGTTGTTGATGAGGGTGGTACACCTGAATAGAAAAACCTATTACCTAAGTGGGAGAGATCTAACCAACTTAATCTAATTGCCATTAAGAGGACCATCTCTAAACATTTATTAAGTGTTTGCCTGAAACCACCAGTGCTAAGGAATTCCTTACAATTTTAAGAAAAAGATACCAAGTATCAAATAATGTTAAATTTGGATGTCTTATGAAGCAAGTAACTGACATGAGGTATGACAATAATAGGGGTGTAAGAGAATTTATTCTGAAAATGGTTCATATTCAAACCAAACTAAAAGCTTATTATATTGACCTTAATGAAAACTTTATTGTCTCACATATATTAAACTATCAACTTCTTGAGTTTACACAAATTAAAACTGGCTACAATACCTTAGGTGAGAAATGGACCATCAATGACCTTACTACCAAGAATGTGGCTAAGGAAGAGAAATAGTTTTTAAAAAAAAAGAGTGATCTAGCCTTTCTATCTTTCAATGCTAAACCCCATTCTAGCAAAGGCATTAGAAACATAAGAAAAATCTACCTACTACTCCTAGTAAAATTCAAGACTCAAAAAAATGAGATAAAGGTCAATGCCATAATGTAAGAGGTCCTAAGCCAAACTGCCTTTAAGAAAAAGTCTAGTATTACTGGTGTAAGCGCAAGGGGCATAAAAAAGCTAAGTGTGATAAGTTCAAGACTTGGTTAAAGCAAAAGTAGAAATCTGGTGGTAATCCCTTTGCTTTTATTTATTTTGAGTCTAACGTAGTTGATGTCCCTATTAATTCTTAGTGGTTTGATAGTGGTTCTTCCACCATGTTGCTGTGTCCTTCCAAGGTTCAAAAACTTAAGGAAGCTAGTTTAAAGGAAAGCAAACTGATGGTAGCAATAGGTCATGAAATTATTTTGAAAGATACTTTTTTGTACCTTTTTTTTAGAAGAAATTTTTTATTTGTATTTCTAGTTTAGATAAACTTAGATTTCACTTTGCTTTTAGTGGTGGAAAAATAAATTTGATTTTGAGCTCCTAAATTGCTGGTTATGGTTTTTTTAATAGATTGTTTACATAAATTGTCTTTAGCTTCTAAAAATGTTTTTTCATCCTTTAATGTCAAAAAACACTATTATTAAAAGGTTTTGAAAATACTTTTTATTGTGGCCCAAGTGTTTAGGTCATATATTTAGGGACAAGGTTGAAATATTGATCAAAAATGATATTTTAACTCTATTAGATTTTGATAATTTAGGAACTTGTGTGGATTGTATTAGAAAAAAATTTACTAACACTAAAATGAAAAGTGCAACCATTGTTGGAAAAACAATTAAGATTATACAACAGAATTTTCAATAAATCAAATCATACTAGATTTGTAGATGTCATCAAAGAATTTCTAGAGCGAATCCATGTGAAAGCTTCAACCAACTAGTCTTCTTCACTATTCTCCAATCCTCTATGGTAAAATGTGTAGGCACTCTTTCTTTTGATTAATTTAGGATTCATATGACTTGACTCCTCTTCAAGAGCACCTCATGCCAATAGGTTTAGAATCATAAGATGTTATGATTGAAAACCCTAGGGGTGACTTAGATGTCTAACTGAAACCATAGGTTGTTGCCTCTTATTTATATTAGCTAACAAGGTGGCCTTATTTTTAATTTAATTAAAATAATTATTTTACCACCTTTTTTAAACCCTAATATGGTGCCAACCCTAGTATGGGTATAAGATCAAATTCGGCTAAGGCCTAATGTACCCATAGATTATTTGGGCCTAATATATTTTAAAAAGTTCAAGTTGCTTAATTTGAACATATAATTTAATTCTAATTAAACTATTAATTTTATTTAACCCAATAATTTTTCATAACTCCAATTCTAATTTAAAATAAAATCATGACAATTTTACTCAAAGAGAATAATTATGTAATGATTATCAAACTAAAATTAACCATAGTATTATAATAATTTAATCACAAATTAAAAATAAATAAATAAATAAATAAAATATTTTTCTTAATTTATTTAGAATATTATTCATATTTAATTCATAAATAAATATTTAAACAAGAATTCATATATATCAAATTAATTATATAAATAATTAATTTTTTTCATATCTATTTAATTTAAATTAATTCCTATATATAAATATAATTAATTTAAATTACTAGTTCTTGTCTTAAATAAATATTTAATTAAATTAAATATATATTTTTAATAAATAACACTAAAAATTATTTTTCATTGTTTACTGAAGAAAACGCCTATACCTCTAAAGAAGTATATTTAGCATACCACTTCACCTCTTCTGACTTTAAGTATTCTAATTAATAACCATCCGTTAAGGAATTATGTTGAGCTAGTGGGGATAACAATTGGTCATATATAATTAGGCTCCAATAATATATGTACTAATTATTCTACACCAAATAAGTAATCACATATTTATTAATATCAAAGTCAAACCACTAAAGACTTGAGATTGCACTCCTCATTATATACCGTATTACATAAGCTTTATAAATAGTCTTTTAGTCCAATAACCTTGTCATTTGTGTAATACCCTCATATGATATCTATGATCAACTTAAGGTTAAAGAACATTTTACCTACTTGATCACCTTCTTAAAGTTCCATTATACTTTCTAAGTAAAATTGATTATTCACCATATGTGAACAATTTATTATTTGATAAACAAATGATCGAGGCCTTATCCATTTTCATTAGCCTGCATAATTCTTTTTAAGAGGATAACCTTAACTCTTTGTACAAGCTATGATTCTATATCTCTAAGCAAAGTTCTCATTGAGTATATGTTATATGCCTAACAAACCAATCTAGTAGCTTAGTGGTTCGAGATGCTTTAGCCTTTGGAACATCAAAGCATAGAAGTTATAAGTTATATATATGGAGTCAATTACTTACTCACGATTTAGCTAATTACACAATGAACGTCAAAAATGGATTAATCCAAGTAAACGAACTTATTAATGGATTAATTGTACTTTGGTCCAATCTGATATATCACCACTTCTAGGCAATATATCTATGAATGTACTTAGAAGTCGACTCACTCTAGATGGCCAAGACAAGCCATCTTTTCAATTGGATTTAGATGACATAATAGTCCTGACATGAGTTAATTGCTCACATTAACCTTATAGAATACAAACCATGGATTTAGACTACCTACCTTAGATTGTTGTCTTCCCACATATAAAGTCCATTATATGCAACATTCTTATGGTACAAACACAAGTAGTCAATGAGCCATATTTGCTTACATTTTCTTTGACATTTAAATTAGACGAGGATGGAATAGCAATGATGTAATGAAAAACTCGAATATATAAATATGAATAATCAATTCAAACCAATGAAATCATAATGTTGTCGCAACATGACTTGGGGTAGATCCTCGTGAATCTATGGGTGCATACGACTTAAAATATTTTTTTGACTTGGAAATGTCTTCTTGACCTATACTTTTCTTTCGTGACAAGATGAGAATGAGAAAGTACGGATTCTTAACTTATGATACTGTGAAGGGGACCATAGGATGAATCATTCATCGTATTGGTCTCGAATGACCATCATGAAATGGCCAATGCTTGGAGTCACCACTGATCATTTTAAGCTAGGCATGATCGGATGCCTATTGAAACCTATGTCTTAAGTTACGAAACTCGAAATATCAATTTTGTGGTCTACGTAGCACAAAGATTTACCATTTAGGGTTTGGGAGTTGGTTATGCATGTGAGGCATGAACCTCTTTGTGATGCCTGAAATTGGCACCTTATTAGCTATGCCTTATCTCAGTTTTGATTCTTTCGATCTTAGCTAGTCACTATTTCGATAAAACCCCCTTTTAATGCATGAATTTTATAGAAATACAAATTCAGGTTTTGATGAAAAGATTTAATCTCATACATGCCCAAAGAGATGGGGAATATAAAGATTTTCAATAAAAATGATCTTTAGATTTTACTTTGAAAAATGAAATATTCCACCTTGCGCACTGGAGAGATACCCACAAAGAATATTACCTTTAGTTTTACTTGAAATATTTTGAAAACATGCATGCAAATAATCATCATGAAGAAATCACATTCGTATGGCAACGAAGGAAGTAACAAAACATGGACCATTCAATGTAATGATAAAGGGAAGAGATGGACTATTGGAATTTATCTCACAATTGGCATCAATTATCTAGGAATAACATAACTGATAATTTTTTAGATGCATCTAGGTTCCTTCATTGAAAGAGGTTTTCTTAACACAATCATGGAAGTCTAGGAAGGAGAAAAATTTAATTGTAGTTGAAAGATAGGATTGGAGTACCCCCTCGGAATGATGGGGTTGGAGTATCCCCATGGATGACAAATAATTTTGACAAAGGAAGATTTCTAAATCTTGACAATTTTGAAAAGCAGGGTTGGAGTATCCCCTCGGAAGATTGAGATTGGAGTATCCCCATGGATGACAAATAATTTTGACAAAGAAAGATTTTTAAATCTTGATAATTTTGAAAAGCAGGGTTAGAGTATCCCTTCGAAAGGTTCAGGTTAGAGTATCCCCAAAACTGACATATCTGACACTCGTTAATGAAGTCCAGTTGGAAAACTTAAGTTGACAAAACTTCGTGATTTAGAAAATGAGTGAGCATTTTAATGATTTTTTGCAAGAAAAAGTTGTGAACAAGGATGGTAAAGATGTAAAATATATTTGTGCCTTGATACGAGTTTGTGGGAGGTTGAAGCATGTTTTCGAGTTTGATCGGGGTGATATGGAGACTTTCGAATGTCTCAAGACAAAATTTGGGAAAACAACTTAACTTTGACCATGACTAAGAATAGGGGACAGCATCACGCAATCCCATTTTCTAAAATTATTCTAGATTGGTTTGAAGGTTTTAGAGGATGGCCAAGATACCATCAGAAAGGTAACTTGACGAGGGTCAATCTAAAAATATTCCTAATATCCCAAAAAATCACTTTATAGGGAAATAAATTTTCAAATTTGGGTCAATGACACTACTGATAGAGCATGCGAGGAAAAGGGTGTGTCAAAATTCAAAAAATCATTTGGGACTCGTTTGGTATCGAAAAATTATAAATAATACCTTTCTAGAAAGGGAATATCATGAACTTTTTAGGAAAAATTGTTTAGTGTGCCTAAAGGGCCCAACCAAAATACACTTTGTTAATTCTAAGGATTCAAGATAGTTTAGGTTTGAAAAATCATAACTCTTTCATCCAGACTGATCTGGGGGTGAACAAGACCTCATTTTAAAGATATTTTGACACACTTTCAAAGACAAATATTATAAAATTCATAAAAAATCATTTGAGATTTTAAAGTGATTTTTCAATTTGTAACAGTGATGCTGCCATCAAGGGACAAAGCAAAGCAGTGGATATTTTTTATTTTTCTTTGTGTTTTTGGGTCCAAACTTGGGTTATTGACACTTGAACATCCATAACTGAAGGGAAAGTGTGGCATGAGCATCATGAACTCATTTGCATAGCCTGAGACTATTTTGGGATGATGAAACAGCCTATTAATTATACCACTCAAGGTTTCGACTAAAAAACAAGGCACAAACATTTTGGGAACAAGTGTAAGGCCATTTTTCTTGTAAAATCAGAAGATTTGAGCTCGTTTAACCAAGATTCCAAATCTGAAAAACTTAATTTTCCTCAAGATTTTTGCTAACTTTAAGGAAAATGCTAAGTCCATGCTAATCCTTATTGGTTGAGGTTAACATGCTTCGTTTAGGGAAGTTTTGAAAATCAGATTTTGATAGCCAACAAACATGCATTTAGACAGGGAGAAGACAATGAACATACAAGGGGATGACACATAACATGAATGGAGATGCTAACTTTACCAATGGTCTAGATAGAGAAAGTGTTATGCACTTTGACAAGAAAATGTTATAGATGCTAAAAATGATAATGATTCGTGACAAGATGCAAACTAATGTATAACTTATGCTTGAGATATGTTAAGTTAAGGATTCATACATGGATTAATCATAACGAGATGCATGGATATGGCATAAAATGCATGAGCAAGAGCTATCAAAATAATAAGGATGCAATGAGGCATTTTGCACATCAAAGAGGCATTAAGACATTCAAATCCTAAACTACCACAACTAAAAGCCATAATAATGCATGAGAATCCTAAGAGGGTATGGAAACATGGAGAGCTCACTAAAATGATGAAGATGCTAAAAAACAGAAAATGAAAGTGATAAAGTAGGAAGTTATACCAACAAAACTTTAATTTTTGGCCAAATAGTTGGAGCAGTAGAGATGGCTTGAATTTCCCTCTTTTCCTCGTTGTTAATAAGTAAGAAAAAAAAGAGAAATAATGAGGTTTTAGTTTTGGTATGGATGAGGGTGATTTTCAGAATTTGTAATGGTTGAGAGTGAGTGTTTTAGGCCTTTTTTTGGGTGCTGAGTGAAAAGCTACGGGATTTGGTTTTCTTGATGTGTAAATGTGTTTTGGAAGCTGAAGATGAGTTGGAATCTCTCAAAATCTCAGCTGAGATATAAATGGTCTATTTATACCACATTTTAGAGCCAAATTGGAGGTGTTTTTGGTCATTTCTCAAGGGGGACAAAGTGATGTTAGCTTAATGGCTATAGAGTGGCTGCAGGGAGCAACTTACTAATAATATGATGGACATAGGGTGGCTGGTTTAAATGTTGAAATGATTTTGCAGCAAATAGGGTGGCTGATGGTGATCTTGGTCAACAAACTAGGGAAGAGTAGGGTGATCATGCGACATTGACCTTTTTGATCTAATTTAAACTTCAAAAATATTTTGATTAATTTAAAAGTCCAAATTCGTAATCTGACATGGGTTTTGATCTTTTTTTATGCAAAGAAACAAGTTAAAATTGAGTTTTGGATAAATGGTGGATGAGTCAAAAATTCTCGAACCATGGAAAATGGCTTGCATGTATCAATACATTTGGTCCAAAAACCTTGAGTCTATCGATACAATATTCATTGTATCGATACAATGATCATTATATCGATCCTATGAACCATTGTATCGATTCAATGCTTCATTTTATCGATACATGTTGATATGTATTGATAAATTTCTTTACAGACTGCACGTTTTGGTCTTGGCATGGCCTAGTATCGATACGCGAGCTCCTATATCGATACATAAGCTCATGTATCGATACATTTACATGTTGTATCGATACGAATGGAGACATTTCAAATTTTTGGACTGTTGGAGCATTGTATCGATACATTCAAGCAAAATTATGAATTTTCTCATTTCTTTTGTCCTCGGACACCTTGAACTACGTCCTTTGATGCCACATCTTTGCATTTATCTTTGATATGATCCATAGGCCTTCTTGACCTCCTTAAAAATATTTTTTGCCAGGCGACACATCACTCGGCGATGATTGCCCTCTCTCACGTCCATACCCCAGGTTGCTAAAAAATTAGCCCAGACAAAATAAGGTGTTTACAAATGTCTTTCATCCTTAGGGCATTCCTAACAAGCAGAAGTTTAAGTCTTTTAGAAATCATTCATACAAACATTAGTGGACCTCTTTATCCTACCATTTTTATAACAAGGTTTTTATCACTTTTATTGATGACTTTTCCTAATGTGTTTAGTTTTATTTAATTAAAAAAATTATAAGCATTTAAAAAATTCAAGGTTTTTAAAATTAAAGTTCAAAATCAATTAGAAAAAGTCATTAAGATAGTAAATCTGATTGTAGTGGAGAGTATTATGGTATATATGATGCTGCAAGGCAGCACATAAGACCTTTTGCTAAATACTTGCAAGATTATGGAATTATTCCACAATACACCATGCTTGGTAGTCTTGAACAAAATGGTGTCACTGAAAAGTGTAATCGCACATTTAAAAGTATGATGAATAGGTCTAACTTGCTAGGATTCTTATGGAGAGAAGCATTAAAAACTACTCTTTATATACTTAAAAAAGTTCCTAGTAAATCTGTCCCAAAAACAGCTTTCTGGATAAGTCGAAAGCCAAATTTGAACAATTCGAGATAGGTCCCAAAAAGATATAGGTTCGGTTATCTTGGTAAGGGTACTAGAATTGTGGAATGTATTAATGCCAAATTTTTAGATGTTAATGTTGCAAACTTTGTAGTTCCACTTGATAAGACTAGTGTTGATCTGAGAAAGGTTGTTACTTTGCCCTTGCTGTATTTTACCTACTACTTCTATTAAAGTTGATGCTCCTACTGAGAAAGTGATTAATATTCTTTTTGTTGATAATATAATTGATCTTTCTACTCCAATTGATGTTCCTCAACCTATTGAGCTTAGTAGGCAAATGCCTAAAAAGAGGTCAGTTAGAACAAAGTAACCTACTATCTCTGATGATTTCATAGTTTATCTAAGTGAGGATGCTTATAGTATTGGCGATGTTATTGACACCATAACTTATCAAGAAGCAATATCTTGTCTTTAGTCTAAAATATGGATAGATGCAATGAATGAAGAAATGCAAAAAATGGCTAATAATAAATTATGGCACCTAAAAATTGCAAGGTCATTGATTGCAAGTGGATTTTCAAAACAAAGAAAGATTCAAAAGGAGAAATTGAGATATTTAAAGCTAGATTTGTAGAAAAGGATTTCACTTAAAAAAGAGTTAACTTTATAAAGACTGTTTCACTTATGCCAACTAAAAGCTTATTGAGGATATGATGGCACTTATAGCTAGCTTTGATTTAGAGTTGCACCTGATGGACATCAAAATAGCGTTTCTTAATGGTAATCTTAATGAAGTAGTCTACATGAAAAAACATTAGGGTTTTTAGTTTTGTGGTAACGAATATTTCGTTTACAGATTGAAAAAATCCATTCATTATTTGAAACAAGCTTTTAGACAATGATATTTGAAATTTGATAAGGTGGTGACTTTCTTAGGTTTTGAAAAAACTAAGGTTGATCAATGTATGTACCTTAATCTTAGTGAGAGTAAGTTCATCTTTCTTGTCTTGTATGTGGATGACATACTACTTGCTAGCAATACCTTGGCTTACTATATGACATGAAGTATGTATTGACATGGTTCTTTGACATGAAAGATCTTAGTGAAGCATCTTTTGTATTAGGTCATGTTGTGTCCTTGGGTTATCTCAAAGGGCTTATGTTGATTAAGTTCTACAGAGGTTTAAAATGCAAAATTACAAATTCGAGGATGTTCCAATCATTAAAGGTGACAAATTCAATAAATATCAGTGTCCCAAAAATAAGCTTGAGGAAATAAAGATGAAAGATAAATCTTTCAATAGTGCATTAGAAAGCTTTCTATACGTTTCTGTGTGCACTACACTTAACATTGCTTTCATAGTTGGTGTTTTGGGTAGATACCAATCTAATCTTGAGATTGATCATTGGATAGCTACTAAGAAAGTGATGAGGTACTTGCAAAAAACTAATGAGTATATGGTTGTGTATAAGAGTTTTGACAATTTAGCGATAGAAAGGTATACAGACTTAGATCTTACTGGATGCCTTGGTGATAGGAAGTCAACTTCTAGCTATATTTTTTTTTGTTAGTTAGGAGTGCAGTGTCTTGGAAAAATAAGAAAAAAAACTTTAGTTGCTTCTTTTACTAAGTAAGTGGAGTTTATCGCATGTTATGCTACTACCACTTATGTTGTTTGGTTGAGAAACTTGGTGACAAGAATTCAAATTGTGGATTCGATTGCTAGGCCACTAAGAATTTACCGTGATAACAGTGCCATAGTGTTTTACACTAAAAATAACAAAACTAATAGTGGTTCTAAGCATATGAAATTGAAGTATATGACTGTTAGGAATCTTGTGAAAAACAAAGATATAATTGTTGAACATATTGACATAGATTACATGCTAGTTGCTGCCTTAGCCAAAGAATATAGGCCAATTGTGTTTAAAAAACATGTTGAAAATATGGGCATTTTGAGTCCTTTTGATGTACTTGGTTAGTGTAAACTTTGTTTTAATGTCATTTTCTTCTAATTTTGAACCTTTATTATTTGACACTTTTGGTGTTTGGTTAACATGTAATACATTACTTTGGGCAATTGTTGATACATTGATTTTATTTATTGTCTTTTTATATGTACTTATGTATTCAATTGCATTGTTGGATCTCGATATTGTTGGAACCATTATGCATGCGGTTAACACCATATTGGAGTTTGAGATGTGATGGTTATTCACAAACCATACAATTTATCTAGCTTTAAAACTATATTTTGGAGAGAAATTGTGAGGATTAACAATGAGAATAACATTATGCCTGTTGGATCAAATTGACATTCTATTTTCCTGTTACACTCCACACCAATGACTAGTCGAAGGGGTCAATGATATTTGTAACGATGGATTGGTCTTACATCAATAAGCGGTGAAATGATTGCCATATTTGATGTTACTTGCCTTTGTTGGGCAGATTTTTATTTAAATGTCGCATCTTGGGTCATAATTTTTTTTTAATTATGGCCACATTATAAAATAAGTTATTAGCTTAAGAGTTGTTTTTCAAATAAATGTCTTTTTAAGATTAAAATTGCACAATTGATTTTGCGCAAGTGGAAGAATGTTAGAATTAATCTAATAATTATCGTGGGCTACAATCAATTCTAGTTTTCTTTTATCAAAACGGATTAATATATAATTCATATGTGATGCATTTGAGCCCACTAATTAAATTAAATGATCTACTGAATATAGGTTTGAATATTTGTAACATAGATTAGTGTGGGTAATAGTATAGGCGTTAGCCCATAGACCTAAGATAGAAAGTCACTAGGGTTAATTAATTTTTGGCTAGGTCCTTTTGTATTCTATAACTTGCCCTATCAAGAGTTGTGATTTAGGAGTGTTAGCTGCAAAAGAAGCCTTATCTTGTGCATGATTTATAAGTCATTAGATCAAAGTAGTAATCTCACAGCTTTCAATCATCATGTCTTCAATAAGTAAATCTTACCGATGTGATAATTTTGTAGAATCATCGTATTATTTTTGCTTACAATATACGTGTGTGTGTGTGTAAGGTTTATACGACAAAATCCCCACTTCGATGTTAACCACTCCAGATTATTTAAATTCGTTTCTGCGCATTTATAACGTTCTTTTGCATGATCTATCGCAGTTCTACGAAGCTTTCACTTTCGTATCGTGTTCCTAAAAAATTGTAACTTTCATGACGTTCTGTTCCAGTTTTGATGGAAGGGTGGAGAAAAATAAAGTCTCGATCAGCTGTGGACACACGTGAATCTAAAAGCACATTGTGAGTTTGTGATAGAAAACCAGAAAGTGAAATAAGCTATTTAAATCAACTTATTTATATAATTATTATTAAAAAATAAAATTTAATAAATTTATTATTCAAATTTAGCATAATATTTACAACTTTTTTTATTTTTAAATTGAAAAAAAAAGTGTTATGAGGTTTTTTACTCGAACTAAACAATTATTTAACTAAGGGG
This sequence comes from Adansonia rubrostipa, assembly GCA_038381775.1. Lineage (NCBI taxonomy): Eukaryota > Viridiplantae > Streptophyta > Magnoliopsida > Malvales > Malvaceae > Adansonia > Adansonia rubrostipa. The sequence goes on along the minus strand of JBBYHM010390412.1, from coordinate 2,092 downwards.
AATAAAGGAATATTCATGCGTTCAATGATTTTTATTCTAAACAAAACAATTTAACATTTTAAACAAATAAATACTAATCTTATATACATTCAATTTGTGGGTCACATAATAAATAATTTAGAATTTTAAAAAGTTTAGAAAACATATAGAAAATTTCCAACTAACTCAGTGATTCAATTATTTAAAAAGGATAAAACTGGAACAAAAATTGTAAAGCAAATCCAAAAGAAAAAGATAAAATACCAACATGCTTTTTCTTTTTTTAAATTAAGATAGTTAAAGTTTGAACCATAGTAATTAAAATAAAGAGTTCAATGATCTATCAACATATCACATGACTGTTGATATAGTAACATGCTCTTATTGATACATAAGTTTTAACTAAAACATTTTTCTTTTTGTAATTTCTACTATTTATAATACAATAGACTCACTTTGGTGTCATCTAAAGGTGTTTATGATTAGGTTATCTATCGAAACCAAAAGATTCATCTAATATCTAAAAGGATTTAAATTAAGATATTTAACCCCAAAAAAATGAATTTGATCGAAAAATTAGGCTTGCATTTAAATGTGTCAAGTCTTGGCTCCAAAATTTAAGGCCCAAGCCTAGTCCAACCTATTTTTCAATTATACAATTTATATTTATATTTATATTTATATTTATATACATTGTGTAATTCATATAATATAAAAATAAATATATATTATATTATAGTGTAAACATTAAAAAATATGTTATCTACATTTTAAAATTTAATAAAAAATTATTAAATTATTAAAAATTAAATTAAAAAAATATATTTTTAAAAAACTAGAAAAATATAATATGGGCAGCCTAAACGGTTTGAACTAACTATTTATTGATATAAGCTGACGTGGATAGAATTTGAAGCTTATATTTTGAAGTAATCGGAGTTTGAATAAGTATAAATGATGTTAATACTACGCTTGGACTTAACCGAAACGGGCCTGAATTGAACATTTGTCACAATTTAATTAATAAATGTACATTAAACCCAATTGTAGTTAATAACACCAATAAATATAAATTAAAGATATGTTTCATTTTAATTTATTTTATAAAAACAAGTTTTTGTTAAAGAGCGGAAACTTTCCACCCCTTACAAAAATGATCACAATTTTAATCACATAATTTTTCTCTCTTTTAAAATATAATTTATTTCAAAACATTGGCATGATGAGCAATGAAATTTTATTTAGGGATTTTATAATATTATAAATACTAGTGTACTATTTTATAATGTGTTTCATGTAACAAATGACATCAACTTTATTAAATAAATAATTTAGAAAGTCAAAATAAAATAATAACAACAAGATGAAACTACGAGCATTTGCCAACAATTGTATACTTTATTGAAAGAATATTAAACTCTTAATTCCAATGAATATAAAGTATTTATTTTTTTATATTTAAAAAACTATAAATATGATGTCATCAAATTGCTTTTTTTCTATTCAACTCAAATATTTTTGTTTTGAAAAATGTTATATAAAAATATAATTAATACATTATTTTTTTAATTTTGTAAAAATAATATACTGAATTCAAAAGGTTGTTTCAAAATAGTAAAGAAACAATTTTTAGCTTGGGACTAAGTGGACTTACTTTCGTTATATAATGTTCACGTATAATCTATCCTATAATTTAGCTAAATGAGTTAATTAAAAACATAATGATTAAAATAAAACTTTAAATTAATTGATATATAACCACATTTAAAAAATAATAATATATTTAAAATTTAAATTTTAATAATATTTATAACCTCTTTTATAAAAGAAGCATTGATTAATTTTTAAAACCTCCTATGTTTAAATGACAGTGACATTTTGTATTTGGGTTCAAAATTGGACATCAATTAAAGAGTGTGTAAATTTTGGTTTTGAAACGGGGGCAATGGATCAAAATTCCCAAAATACCCCTATGAGTAATTAAATTTTATGGAAGCAATGAATAAGCAGATAGAGACGTTTGGCATTGGGTGAATCAGGACATGTAGTAGCGGTTTGGGTTTGGGGGGGGGGGGGGGGGGAGGGGGGGGGGGGGGGGGGGAGGGGGGGGGAG
>JBBYHM010390371.1:0-14622 GCA_038381775.1 Adansonia rubrostipa | reverse complement strand
GGATGTTTTTTAACTACTTCAGCAATGAGTGAGTTTGTTTTGATTTTAAAAAATTATTAAATTATATTTTTATTTATCTATATTATTATAGTAATTTAACTTTTTATCTTTTAATAATTGAATTAATATTTAATTAATTCTTAATATTAACGCACTCACTTTCTTTATTAATACTTCATATATATATATATATATATACACATTTACGTATATTTACTCACATAGTGGTTGTCAATGTCAACTTATCAGGTGCCAAAAAATTATTGTGTTGTTATGGTGTAAAATTTTTACTAATTAAATAAATGTGTTTTACATGTAATTTGTAGGAGTTATAATTTTTGTGAAAATAAAACAAATTGATTGATTAATCCTTTTCTCTTTTCAATTTATACTTATCATATATTTTCTAAATAATTAAAAAAAATAGAGAAAAATGTGAGATAAAACTAAGAAAAATGAATATAAATCATACTTTTTTTTTTTAAGTTTGTAATTATACCCTTAATACAATATTTTTCATTGGTAAGAAATACAAAACTTTTAGTTTAACTTATATATATATTATATATTTTCATATATTATTCTCTTTCCCTAAGCTTCATTCCCTCTCCCTTTAGCTACTCTCTCTCCTATTTTATTCATCTTATTTTCAAGTTATGAATTTCATAAAAGGTTACTAATTTATTAACATTATAAACAAAAGTAGAAGAAAAAAATATTAGATTAGATTTTCCTATAATTTTGTCAAAACTAAAAGAAATATATAACCAAAAAAGTGTATAATTTATTTGAAAGTTACTTAAAAGGCAACTAAAATACTTATTAAATTGTATTTAAAAAAAATTCACCACAAGGGTATGAGTGGGGCTTTTTATTTTAATATAAATATTATTGTTTTTTAAATTTGCCAATTATTAAAAAAAATGTTGCAAAATTTAGCATGGAGGAGTGGGTGGCTTCCATACACGAAGTGTAATTTTTTAAGAAAAATTTTCTAAGGGTAGCCGCCCCTGCTTTATTTTTTAAAATTTTTTTTATAACTATATAATAGAAAAAAATTAAAAATTATAATAAAATTTTATATTTTCAACTTCAAAGCCTCAACTATTATTTAAATATTAATAAAAATTTTAAAATTTTATTATATTAAAATTTATGTACTTTTATAATTAAATTAAATAAAAAATATTTTTATTATTAAATAATAATACAAGCTATGTTGAGCCAGCCTAAATTAAGAAAACCTATGTAATAGCCGGCCCAGTTCAACCTATATTATTGTTTAGTAATAAAAATATTTTATTTAAATTTAATTATAAAATATAAAAATATTGATATAATTTTTTATTAATATTTAAACAATAATTCAAACTCTCAATTGGAGCCTCATTTAGGCTTGGATAAGAAATTTAAAATTTTTTCGGCCATGGATTGATTCAACCCATAAATACCTCTACTTGAAAATAAAAAAATTATATTTAAAATTTTTAAAAAATTTTACTTTCTCTTTAAAAATCTTAATTAAACTATTAAGTTTTAAGTTTTTTAATGCTTTTTAATTATATAATTATTAAAAATATAAACAGGGGAAACGGCCCTTATGTGGTGCGGCTTCTCTTTACTTTATTAAAAACTTAAACTTTATATAAGGCGTTTTCATACTAAATTTTATAAATTTTTTAAATATTTACATTTGAAAGTTGCCCTATGTGTTTTTTTTTTAATTTTTTTTAAATTTATACGAAGGGAAATCACAATCGTGTAAGTTAAAAAAATTAATTTAGATTTGAAATAATTGGAATTAGAGCATTTTAGTAAATAATTTGAAATGATAGGTAATTTGAGAAATAATTCTTTTATATAAATAGTAAAATAAAAAGCCTTTAAGTGGAGCTAGCCTTAATACAAGTCCAATTTATATAAAATATATAAGTATACAAACACAAATATAAATACTGCAAATACAATTATTTTTTAATCCTTAAGAAAAATAGGGTTTACTCAAATAAGTCATATATATGGTCCTAATTAAAGGAGTTGTAATAATCTCCACCTCGACTCGAACTTGTCCTTGGCTTAAATTTAATTTTATTATTTTATTAGATTTATAAATATTAATATGATTTCTTGAATTAATATTAAAAAATAATTAGTTAAATATTGTGATAATTAATGAGTTAAATAATTGTTAAATTAATTGATTAAATAGTCCTCTTTAAATGTTGAGTTGAAAGTGGGATTAATAATTATTAATGATGTTTATTAAATGTATGCACCTTTTCTCTCTATTTGTGAATCAAATTAATTTATTAAATGTATACATCTCTCTCTTATTCATGAATCATGATAACCTCTACAATAAAAGAGTTCTCCTTGAATGCGTGCTATACGTAATTAACATTTCAACACTTTCTCAACCAACATACATTTTAAAGCAACTATTTGAAAAGTTTAATTTGTGATAAATAAAATATCCTCCAATAAAAGAATAGCAGCAACTATTGAGAACTATGTCCTCCATCATGAAAAATCTCCAGTAAGGATGATCGAAAAATCAAAATGAGGTGTCTAGACTAGACCTGCTCAAGGGCCAGGCTACTCGCCCAAGCCCGAAGGTTCGCCCGAAATTTGGGAGGGTTTAGACAAACATAATAGGCCCGAAAAATGGGCTTGGATAAAAAAAATAGGCCCGATTAAAAAATGGGCCGGGCCTTGGGCTCAACTTTCAAAGCCCAAGCCCGGCCCAACCTGTTTTACTATTATATTATATATATTTATTTTATATTTTATGTATTATGTAATTGTTATGTATTTTGTAATTTTATGTATTATATATATATATATAAAATATTATAGTGTAAACTTTAAAAGCTAAGTTAAATTATTTATATTTATAAACTTAATAAAAGAAAATTATTAAATTAATAAAAATTAAATTTTAAAAAATATATTTTAAAAAATAAATTATAAAAAAAATAATATGGGCGGGCCTAAACGGGCTTGGATAATCTATTTACAAATATGGGCGGGCTTGGACAAAATTCGAAGCTCATATTTCAGGTCGGGCCAGGCTTGAGTAAGCATATTTAATGTTAATACCATGCTCAAGCCCGACCCGAATTTGGCCCGACCCGGCCCACGAACAGGTCTAGTCTAGACTGTAAGATACTTTGAATATTAAAGAAATAAATAGCTAATCAATACATATATGATTTTCATAGATGACAAGATTTGAAATCATGTCTTTGTAATTCTAGTATAGCTTAATTTACAATACAAATCAGACCTTTTAGATTACTTTGTTCTTAATGCAAAGTAAGTGTCAAATTCAAGAGTTTCAAGGACTCTAATATCTATCAATCTCTTAAATTTCTATATGGAAATATGATATAATCTTTATGCCAAACTTGGAAGAGTTTTCATTTATAGCACATCTTTTACGATCAAAAATTATATTTATAGTTAACAAACTATTCTCATAATAAGGATCTAAGTCAATGTTGACAAAAACTAGTTCAATATTTTCTTTGAAATCTCAATAATAGATTTTTAAAATTCAAAACTCATTTTACTCAAAGAAATGTTAGTATATGCCCTAAAGCTAAATAGCTTGGATGAGGCATACAAAGCATATATTGGTTAATAATGTAAACCTATCACTTAATTTAATAGTTCAAGGTTTCCTTCATGTTAGTAGTATGATTGACAATCATGAACTGCTAATTGGATGAAGCCAATGGAACACATTTGGCTTTGCAAAGGAAAGATTTGAGAAATCCAAATTTAAATCTCTTAATAACACAAAGAGGATGTGTTTTTGTTGTGAAGACAACGATGTCTTAGTTTTTGGGACCAGTTAAAAGAGTTTCTTTGGTGGAAAGAAATTAATTCTTGATTCTTGAACAATAAGTTTTTTGAACATCATATGATAATATTATTAGAGAGTGCTAATGTGAAACATTTCACTTAAGTAAGAAGATTTAATCAAAAATTAAATCCAGTTTGTAAATCTTGGTATTGTCGAATATTGCATAAATAAAGAATAAGCTTCTTGGACTATTCTTGACCACATATTAGCAAAGTTAAATTGGCCTAATGACACAAATAATTAGTGGCATGAACTAATGTCTTTTCAAGGAGTAAAATACTGTTACTTCATTATTGATGTTTAATACTGATGAAAGAAACTTGGTTCTAAGCCAATGTAGTGGGCTAACTTAGTTAATATGAATGTGGGCTAATCTTTAATTATATATATGATACATGAGTTAAAAATATTACTAATCTTAAAAATCCTAGATGTGTCGCACCTAGCTGGTTTATAAAATCTCTAGTTTCAGCCAAGGCTAATGTGATTAGCTGCACTACCTTTTTGTTTTTGCTTCTTGATTTTTCATGATCTTTAGTGATCAAGAATTGTTTTTGAGTTATTTGTGGCTAAATAGAAAAATCAAGAAACCTTGCAATTTCTTTGAGGAAAGAAAACATGATAATAAACCCTTTGATTATGATCCTAAATGATCAGCTTGCTAGCATAAATGAATCCTCAAACCTCTAGAAGACTCTAACAGTCATTCGTGTGAGTTACTGTTAAAAGAAGAAAACCTGTGCTAGTAATGTCCTAGAGTCAATTGGCTTGGATGATGAATATATTAGTTAATAGTGCAAACCTATCACTTAATCAAGTGATAGAGGGTTTTCCTTCATGTTAGTAGCATGATTAACAATCAAGAAATATAATTAGATAAAGTCTATGGAATACATTTGGCCTTACAATGGAATTATAATGAGTTACTCTTATGAGTTTGTTATGCATCAAGATCATGTTTCTAAAACTATTCGTAGTCATTATATTGCTAAGACAAAGCATTGGCAATGCTCAAAGACTAGCACGTATTTTGCCTTCTTAGTTGTGAAGTAAGCAACGAACCTAATGAGTTAAAGTATATGGGATACTTTGGATGGTATATAGGTGCTTGTTTTGTGGAAACAAGTCCACTGGCCCATACGAGAACTCAATTTGGTATTGTTACTCAACTGTATATGGAATAGTTCTCAAATGCTATTTATGTAAGTAGTCATCGGACTTGTGATACCAGATTATCTTGTATGTGGAATGTCATGCTTTGATTCCATCATGAATTGGTCCACTTTAATGGATGCTAAAGGTAAGGTGGTTTTGGATATGATATGAAGTATACAAAGGTAAATGAGTGATCTAGAAAGGATTCATCACTCTATGTGACATTAAGAACATATCTCATATGTTTTTTGCTTTGTTTAACTTGATAAAGTCATTTAGGCAATGTACTATGAATTTAGGAAAAATCATTTTTCTAAATTCATGAGGTTAAACATATGCTTTAAGAACTAATAAGAATTGATATGTGACTAGACAGTACATAATGCTCAAAGTCTTTTTAAGATATTTGATGAAAAGATCGAATTGCACTGATCGGGTATTACTAAAGATTTCTTCGAGGTCATTCTTGACTTTTTAATATTTGGATGGTCATGATCGATTGCTAGATCTCACTCTTGATCTATGGATGTAATTAATAAGATTTATTATAGTTATTCCCAATATGTTGGTAGTCTAATGGGTTACACGTAATAAGATAATTTGCTAGATTAAACTTGAAATTCAATTAAGTTGAACTTAACTGAATAAAAGATTCAATTTAAAGGATTTACTGAAAAGTTTTATTAACAAAAGTTTAAGATAATTTTGACTCAGAAAATCCAAATAAGGATGTCTTAATAAGACAATGTTGATAAACTTGTCTTAATAAAAACAAAGAGAATAAAGTTGCCTTAAAAAGACAATGTCAAAAGTAGACATATGTTAAGACAATATAGATAAGCTTATTATAAGAAGACAATGCATATAAGGTTATCTTAACAAGATAATGTCTAAAGTAGACATGTGTTAAGACAAAATGGATAAACTTGTCTTAACAAGACAATGTCTAAAGTGAACATGTCTTGATAAATTATCTTGATGTCTTAGTAAGAAAATGTGGATAAGCTTGTCTTGACAAGATAATGTCTCAAGTAGACATGTCTTAAGATAAGTTATTTCACCAAAATTTATGGTTGTCCAAATCAAGAAAAAGTCTCTTATCCTTAAATAATTTGATAGCAAATCAAATTTTGTTTTCTCGTATTTCTCTAAATCAAATATTACATCGATTATGTCTAAGTCCATGCTCGACACTAAAAGTTAGTGTTTGACTGGGACTATAGCACTTGCTAAGTGAAAGAGTTTTACATGAGCAAGTAGTTTGACTATTAGTCAACTTTGTTAAGCCTATCTGTTTGAGTTCAATTTGGATTTTAAGGGGTTGATTGAGAATTAACTTGTTGATTCGGCAATGTTTCTAGACATAACATCTGGGTAAGTTCATCCATTATTTTATGAGATAGAATTAAGGTTGAATTTGAAAGCTTTATGTGAAAATGTTTCATCTTGACTTGGAATTTGGTCTTAGATCAAAGTCTTATCTCCTTATACCATTAGCAGCCAAACCTAGACGCTATCTAAACTACATTCGCAAAGACTTTTTCCCTAAGGAGGTTGGCTGAAACTTTGTCTCTTAGGATAGGAAGAGTTTCTACTCTAGTAAGAGTTTTAATGATATTCAAACTCAAATAGCTCCCCTAGAAAGAATGACAACAAAAAAATTTACTATGAGTGAAAAATAGTTTTTCATAATAAGCAAAAAACCTAACAACTTCCTTAAGGAGGTTGACGCATGGTGTTTACTTGTATAAGAAAGAAAATTAATTTTCTTGACAAGAAATAAAACTCCATGATAGGTTCAGTAAAAGGTTTTAAGGAGAGTGGTTTTTGTTTTGGAAATAATTTTCAAGACAAAAAAAAAAAATCTTGATAGTCAAGATTTGGTCAAATCCATGAGACACTATTGCTACACTTCTTCCATTCTCTTCTTGTTTTTGTGTTTGTCACATCCAAGAATTTCTTGTAAGTTTCAGCTAAAGAGAGAAACAAAAAAGACTAGCCTTTTGATTATGATTGAGAGATCAGTTCACTAGTGTGGGTGAATCACCATGCCTTGAGAAGACTCTAGCGATTGTTCATGTAGAGGACACTTATGCACCTAATAGCCTAAAAAGGAGATTGACTTAACCAAGCTATAACTATGTTTGTGCAGGGAATGACACACTCAGAGTTAAAAGTCTCTGAGTAGGTAAGATCACAAACAAGATTTGTGTTTTAAATTGCTATATAACCACATGTAAATCTCAACCTAAGATCTTGTGAAAATTTTAGGTTGTTTCTTTGTTTATATTTTCACTGAGCATGTTTTGTATATTTTGATTTAATTTTAATTTTATTCTTTTTAACAAGCTTGAGCCAACGTTTCTCACTTGTGCTTCTCTTGGCTTCAAAGCAAATCAAGAAGTGACCAAGTCTTAATTGTGCTCATGCAGGGAATGACATACTCAGAGTTTTCAATTTCTGAGTAGTTATGATTTCTAATCAGATTAATGATTTTTTAATTGCAATCAACCACATATAAGTCACTAACTGAATATCCTATTGAAATCTGATTGTTTCTTTGTTTTCTTTCCACTACACATATTATTCATATGTTTTAATTAATTTTAAACTCATGTGATACCATTAAGCATGGGCTCGAATTTTCAAACAATACATTTTTAAAATAAAAAATAATTTTTTTAAATTTAAAATAAATCTTAATTTCAAAAATAATCTTAAAAGTTTTTATCGATTTTTGAAATATATGTCTCTCCATTTTCTTTCGGTTTCCTTAGCAGTACTACATGCGCCACACACGTTTTCATATGCTTGTGAGTTCGACTTGAGAAGCTTGCCCAGTCTTGAGTCAGCTTAACCCGAGTGGCTTCATATTAGAGCCGTTTAGGTCTGCTTGCAAAATTTGCATTTAATTTTCACATTCTAAGGTCATCTTTGACAATTAAACAATATAACAATGTTATTCAAACATAAATACGTAAATCAGTTAACTAACAAATCAATCTTTCATGACTTTTGATGACTCGTTTCATGTTTTCCTTTCTTTTTTATGCTATAAAAAGGATAATGATTTGACTATTTGACTAATGATGCTATGAACCAACTTTCACTTACATGACCTGATCCTTTTGACTTTTTTTTTTAATACTTTATTAAAGTAATCAAATACTTTTCAAAAATAATTTCAAAATAATTAAATGCTCTAACAATGTATTCATAAATAAGTTGACTAACGAATCGATCTTTCATGATTTTTGAAGAATTGTTTCATTTTTTTAAAGCTATCAAAAGGTTAATGTTTTGACTATTTGACCAATGATGGATATGAACCTACTTTCACTTACATGACGTGATTCTTTTGAACTTTTTTATTTTATACTTTATTAAAATAATCAAATATTTTTTAAAAAATAATTCTAAAATAATCAATTATACATGCTTTTTGAGTTTCATGCTTTAGTTTGTGTAATATGCAATGTCATACTTAATGAAGCATAATCAAATGTCTTTATGATTTGAACGAAATAGTTACAAAAAACTTGGTTTTAATATCACTTATAATAAATCTAATGAAAAGATAAAATATGTTTAGACGTATCTCTGGCTATTGTTGATAAAGAAACACAACCTTACTCCAATCATACAAACAAACACTTTAGTATATGGCTTTTAGTCTAGTTCTTTTTTGTTAATTACCCTTTGATAGTTTATAGGCAATTTATATAGACTTGATTAGGAACCTAACTAAATGACTACTTAGGCTTTTACCCTACCATCTATGAGTACGTATTCTAATTAGATACTAAGTAGAGTTTAATTACTTGTAACTTTAATCACTAGAGTTTTATATTGAATAATATTTATCGTAAGATGCCAAACACAAATCCAACACGTTAGACTTAGATGGTTGAATTTCTTTTCTCATATTAGGATGGGACTTAATTGTCAAATCAAATCACTCATCTGACTTCTCCCTAAATGACAATTATGAAATGGCCAAAAACCTTAGAGTCACCACCAATCTGGTTTGGCTAGGTGAGATTGGTCACCTACTATAGTTCATCTTTTTAAGGCTATGAAATCCTTGAAAATAAACTACTAGGTCTACTTAAAATCCAAAGATTCATGTGAAAATATTCGTGAGTCGATTATGTGTAAGGAGAGACATACACACCACAATGCCCATAAATTGGTACATCTTAATTAGATTTTATCCTAAATCTTGACTAATGTTAGTTTTAATTTTTCAGTATTTAATTATAATTCTCGTATTTTGAAATTATATAACATTGATATTATTTTCCCAATTTCAAGTAAATCAGATTTTAATTAGTTTTGCAAATCAAAATATTTTTTACACCTCTTCGAAAAACCTAGCGGAATATGTAAGTTTTATTTCTCTAAAAACTTAAAAAGAAATCGATTTACTGAAAGGGATTATTCCTTTATTTAAAATAATTGATAAAACACCTTCCATATACTGGAAGACATCTATGGACTATTTTAACTTCGGGATATTACCTCAGATTTCATTAAAAATACGCATATTGTATTTAATAAAAAATGCGCAGTTGTTACCTAAATGACCCTAATCTACATGTATTGACGTGAAAATACTGAAACTACCTTAGAGACTCAGTTTTAATGAACTATCACCTAAATGACCCTAATGTACATGTATCAACATGAAACTACTATATGACCTTAGAGACTCGGTATTAATGTACTATTACCTAAATGACCCTAATGGACATATATTGATATACAAGTATCGACATGAGAGTACCCACATGACCTTAGAGACTCGGTATTAATGTACTATTACCTAAATAACCTTAATGAACATGTATCAAGATGAAAGTACCCATATGACCCAACAAACTTGGTTTTAACATGAAGTTTTGTAAAATAACCTTGATGCGCATGTCTCAATGTGGAAAACAAACATGCTTCTAAGGTGATAAAAATTCCTAAAATGATCTTAGATTATGTAAAATAACCTAAAGTTTCTAAATGATCAATATTGCTGAAATGACCCTAGATTATGAAAAATTACCTAAATAGACCTAAAATTATGAAAGTTGCTAGAATGAACTTAGAAAAATGATGAAAATTGCTAAAATGACCTTAGATTATATAAAATAACCTAAATGGCCCTAAAATGATGAAACTTGCTAAAATGACCATAGATTAAATAAAATAACCTAAATGACCATAGATTGTGTAAAATAACATAAATGGCCCTAAAATGAATGAAAATTTTGAAAATGGCCCTAGATTATTTAAGATAACATAAATATTCCTAAAATTCATGAAAATTGCTAAAATGACCCTAGATGTGCACATGAAACTTGGGACTAAATGGTCCCTCTAAGTTTGACCCATGCATGAAATAACTTAATATGCATGAAAACATTTTGGGAAAATTACAAAAGAGTCCTTAGGTTCACCTAACCATTAAAAATGCACCTAAAAATTATTTTTTCTTTCAAAAGACAATTAATAATATCATGTATGATCTTTATATAGAAAGAACAAGCATCTCATCAACTTGAGCTAGCACAAATCAACAAACACACATGTAATATCATTCTCATCATAATATTTTCATGAAAATGGTATGGAACATGAAGCCAATTAAGTGATGTACATATGAAATAACAATGACATGAAATGCATGCAACATATGTATTACGAAGGATGAATGATATGAGGTAACTAACAAAGGTTAAACCGAGGAAAATCACATGGTAGAAACAAACAAAAATCATTTAAAGTTAGTTTAAAATGTATAAAAACAAGTTTTTTTTATTGAAAATTGATTTTTGTGAAACTTAAAACAAAAACAATCAAGATAACAAAATAAAAAAAATACTTTGAGATTATAGCTCCAGTTTTCTTTCATAAACATGATTGGTACACTTTTGGCAATAACCATCATCTAAACCATGGATTTGGATACTCAACTCACATGAGAGCAAGTAAATACATGTAAAAATCAAAGAAAATAATGTTGGAACTAAGTAGAAAACAAACTTGAGGTCACTTTGCAAGAGCTTTTTTTTGTTCCTTTTTCCTTTTTTTTTTTCTTTCGTTTAAGTTGAAAATCAACTTCCTTTGCTTTGAACATCCAAAAAGGTATTAAATCCCTCTTGGCTGATACTCATCTATCCTTATGCATTCCATGTTCCCTATGTAAGGTTTTTTGCAAGCAAACTCTCTAAAACCCCTAGATGCTTTGATAAATGGTTGCCACATTCCCAATAGGGTATGGAGTGAGCTTATTCAATTCTCTAAGCTCTCATGTTTGCCCCAAAGATGACCACCATCTTGAAATGGCCATGTATCCAACCTATACATGAAAAGCATTTTAACTTTAACTTCAGCAAAGCTAGGCTCTATTTGTTGGAAAAATAATTATCAAAAGCCCTTTCGGTTCCTCATTTAGTTAGAAAACTTACTTTAGTTGGAAAGATTAAGCTAAAATTCTAAGGGTTTTAGTCAAGGAGAAAATATTTGAGAGCTCCCACTTATTTTAATTTGAATTGAAAAGACTAATTAAGAAAGATTTTGCATAATTAAGAAACGACCCTAAGTTATTTTAAGAAACCAAGAATACAAAATACGAGCAAAACGTAGGTGCTTAACCTACGAAAACCATTTTTGGCATGAAGTATCGATACTTCATGCTAAGGATCAATACTTTGTTCAAAAAGTATCGATCCTTTAACCTTGAAGATGCTGGGAATTCGCTAGACGCATGCAATATCGATACCTCACCCTTGAATGTTGAAAATTTGACTTTTGGAAGCTAAAGTATCGATACATATAGGTCATGTATCGATACATCCATGTATTTTGCATGAAAGTGCCGTATTTTGACTTATTAACCTTTATTCAATTTGGTCCCTAAGCATCTCAAGCCTTTTAATTAAACTTTGGGCCTCAAAATTTGGCTAGGGATGAGAAGAAGATGTGCTCCTATCATAGGCCTTGGGTTGGGCATAGTTGGTTCAAAAGGGTAGAACAAAATCAATTGTTTAGTGTTTATGGGATTTATATAAATAAGATCACTTCAATAATAATTAAATAATTATCTTAGTGAATTTAATTAATATGTGGGCCATATAAAGTCCAACATTTTTTGCTTTCTTTTCCCTCTCTCTTTCCTTACATATGAACGTATCAAAATTTACATAAAACAAATTATTAAAGCATAAAAAATTAAAACAAATATTGACACGCAATTTTTTCTCTTTTCTTTTCTTGCTTCATTCTCTTCCTTTTCTTTAAAATTGAAAAGAAAAGAGTTTTGGACATAATATTTATAATTAATAAATGGCTGGCGCAAAATAATTTAATTCTTAAGTAAATGAATGTGGGCTTAAAATTGAATTATTATGACAAACAACACAAAATACGAGATAAATTTAAGACATGACACGAAAATAGCATGAAAAGTAATCAAAACATGACATTACATAGAAAATAATATGAACACGCCATAATTATATGAATGTATCAAAATATACATAAAATGAAATATTAGCGTGTAAAACTTTATATAAATTTTGTAATATTTTGATCACATGAAAAATTAGCACAAATACGAGTATACAAATTTTTCTTTTTTTTTCTTCTTTCCTTTCCTTCTCTCTTTTTTTACATACAAATGTATTAAAAAAACACTTGAAACAAGCTATTAAAGCATAAAAACTTATATAAAATTATAACATTTTTATTATGTGAAAATATTAATAGAAACACAAACATATAACTTTTTAATAAAATAAATTAGAGAGATTAAATTTGGATCTAATTTGTTATGTAAAATTTGAGAATAAGATACATATATTATTTACAAATTAATTAAGATTTAATTTATTTATTTATATATTTGAAATCGAAACAAATTTTTTGTACAATGGAGGTCGAGTCTGGGAATTAGAAAAGAGTTTGTAAACATTGAAATTTGAATTTTAAACCTATTTGAAAGTGTAAAAAAATATTTTAAATTCACCACTAAATTAAACAATTTATTAAAAATATATTTTATCACATAATTTATATAATTTGAAATTCAAATATTTTCTTTTAAATTCAAGTTACTATATAACCTGGTGTTATCAGTACTGTATCGATGCCGGTTTCGACATATAATGGTACCAGCGATAGTTGATTTTGTTTTAATTTTAGTTTCGGTCTGTATTAATAGGTACTGACCTATTTTGATGGTACTGACCAAAAATAGATATACCGGTCAATACATAACATAAGCTTGTAAAAAATGATTTAAACTTCAGGTTTAGTTATTGTTCCTCCAATGATCGTAGTACCAAGTACTTCTTGGTGAGCTCTAATATAATCAGATTTATAAGCAAGCATTTCTTGTAAAATATGAGCAACCCCAAATCCCTCTAGAGCCCAAACCTCCATTTCTCCTACCCGTTGTCCTCCTTGCTTGGACCTTCCTTTAATTGATTGTTATTGATCTTAAATTTGATAAATATTATACATAATTACTCTTAAATTTGATGAATATTAGACATAATTATTCATTAAATTTAGCGATCATTAAAAAATTTTAACTTTGCTATGTGACTGATTTTGCTTTTCTTATATTTGTTGAAGTTTTTTTTAGAACATTATATATAATTAATGAATATTTAATATATAAAATTTATTTAATCTCATTCATTTCATATTTGAAAATACTTTTCATATATATAAATTAAAAGTATTCAAACTTTGATAAACCCTAAATAGTATATCAAAACACACTAGTACCGATATATATCTATACCAAAATAAAACGATACATCCACCGGTATGATACTAACTACCTTGATATAACCTAAAATAATTTAAAAAATTTTGTACTTTTCTTATGATGACATCATTATTACACTTATTAATTTGAGACACAACATAATATAACACAAACAAAATATGAAAAAAATAATTAAAATATAATACAAAAATATAAAAAATAAAAAATAGTACAAACATTTTATGAATATATAAATATATCAAAATAAATATAATATTAATTATTAATATATCAAAAATTATTTTAAATATAATTATCCTACCAAGATTAATAGGAAAATGATAAAAATTGATATGTACGTATCTTAAAATGACCATCTTCAAAGGCTCCATCTAGAAAATCCCAGCTGCCCTTCGCACCAGCAAACTAAAAGTATTAATTTATTTAGTCGGCAGTGAAAATTAATGTGCCAGGAATTTATATTTTATTTTATTTTTTTAAAATATTTTTTTAAACATTTTTCTTGCCCGTTTGTATTTATATTGTCGAAGGAAAGAAAGGAATGAAGGTGAAAGAGAGAGAAATGGAATGGCAAGAAAGAGATGAAGTGATGAATATCGGTGAAGAGCAGGACATCGTTATCGTTGGCGGTGGCATTTGCGGATTGGCCACCGCGGTTGCTCTTCACAGGTTCTCCTCCTCCTCCGCTGCCTCATGGTGTTTTTTTAATCTTCAATGGCAGAGCCATCAATTTTTTTAAATTAACCTATAAATTATTTTTATATTTTTACACTATATTGATATAATACTATTTCATTACTTTTAAGTT
>JBBYHM010390340.1:3890-14623 GCA_038381775.1 Adansonia rubrostipa | reverse complement strand
ATATATTCTCCTTGAGTACTGGTCAAGTCAAATTTTCTTTGTATTGTTAATTTGAGTAAAAGAAAAATTATTGTATTAATTTGTCTTTTGTATGGTCAGATTCTTACATTTTAGTGTAGTTTTAAGTAGGAGAACATATATATATATATATATATATATATTTACCTTATTGAAATTATTAAATTTTATGACTAAAATTAATAGATTAACACATAGTGCTTCTTATACTATATTTTATAGATTTGTCAACGATATGATATACGATTAAATAACACAAACATTATATGAAAAAAATTAAAATATGATAGAAAATATACGATATAAATATATTAAAATTGATACAACAATACAAATTATTAATGCATTGAAATTTATATAAATATGTAATATATACTTTAAATATAATTATAATACTTGAAAAAATACGAATGCAACATAAATGAACATATTACTAAGTCTAATATTTTTTATATTAATTAGATTGAAAATCTTTATGTTAAACAGTGGATATCAAAATTTTATTGACATTTAAGATTTTCATAATAATTTCATTAATTCACTTATTTTTGTAAATCATACCAGTAGGAGTTGAAGTCAATGAACTCTCACGAAATTTAACAATTAAGAACGAGCTACCGAAATACTATGCAATGCTTTTCAAATTTTTTCTTTTTTGTAGTTTTAATATAAAAATGACCAACAATATATCAACATGTGCCAAACATCTTAGCCCTAATATATAATAAACCGCATCTCAACATTTAGCCCAATAATTGATATATATTTCCTTTACTCATTTGAGCATAGTTTGAATCTTCTTATCCCCAAATCCTAAATGTTGATAAAAAAAAATATCATAACCAACAATAATAAATTCTTAGCTTTATAGTTAAGAGTGTTTATAAAGTATGAAAGTTTAGATTCGATTCCAAACATCTCTTTCTCTATCTTTAATATTAACATGTACAAAAAAAACTAATAATATATAACCAACAGCCGTGATTTATTGTTAAACTATTAGATGTTTAATTTCAAGAATTAGATCAAAGTTAAACCATAACAACCTCGATTATAAAAAACATAAGAAAAAAACAAACAACCAGCTTACTAGGTCATAAAGCAAATTAAGAAGTACAAATTATACAAGCCATAACAAATCATAAATTTATCAGAAATTTTTATTATTAAACAATCCAAACAGTAACAAAGTAGAACAAGAAAATCATGACCATTGAACAATCTCCTTAACAAAACACATAATGGCTGCAGGCTAGCCATAACACCTGGAAAATCGCCTAAAATACAAAAAAGACCGAAACATGAACAAAATCCGAGATGATCGTTAAAGTAGCCAGAGATTATGAAACAAACACCGAAGCCTCAAGCATCCAGAAAGCAAAGAGAACGAGTGAAGTAGCAGTCTCCAATACAACCAAACCATATATTAAAGGAGGAAAATCAACCAATACAAAACATCTTTAGGACCCCAACAAACAAACTGGAACGAAGATACAAGAAACCCACGATAAACCCTCGCGACGATGCCTAAGAACAGGAGAAATCACTAATTACAAACATTAAATAATTATAACATGAGCTTTTAGTTTATGGTAATTGATAGATTTTGGCTTTCGCTTCTTTCGCCTGCCTAGCTTCCGATCTCCAATGCAAAAGAAACATTGCAGTTGCACTTAACGATGATGAACATAAGAAAGTAGTGAAAATATAGATTGTTGCACTGTAAGTAGGAGCAAGACCACCGCGGCGACAACTGAAAGGATTAAGCAGGGAGATTTGAAATAATCTTTCTTCAGTTTTGCCTTCCACTCGTTACGTCGTTTCCTGCAATGCTTGTGCACCTTATGATACATCTGCGCATAATGGAATGATGAGTCGCTGGAGTAGGTAAAGCCATGAGTTTGTTAAACGTTTGGGCAACTGCTTCATCATCGCCTAAGCAATTAATAATTACTTCAGAGCGACGCAGTAATTGCACATCCTTGCTTGAGTTGATGAGGTTATCCATGAACACCACGTAATCAGAAACGTACAATGGTTCTGAATTCGGGATGAATTGTTCTTAGGCGACCAAGTTCCGAAAGATTATCTCTGTGTGGTCACAAATGTTTATGGTTGGAATCCTCAGTTTCGCATCTATAAATTCTATATCGAACAAGCTCCCATCCCCTTTCTTTACAAAATTGATTCCTGCCTCTTCAAGCTTTGTTGCACAGCTTATGAAATTATTAGGAAATCCGTATTCTGTTCCATCATCTTGAGGTCCGTCTTCGGTTCCTCCATCTTTGGGTTCGGTTCCTCTGTCTTGAGGTCCGTCTTCGATTCCTCCATCTTTGGTTTCGGTTTCTCTATCTTGAGGAAGTCAAATATCATGCACTAAGCCTAGTAGATGCTTGATATTTTTGAGAAACTTTCTAGGACAGTCATCATGTTGGTTTTTCCCTCCGGGCACGAAATATGCCAGTTTTGAAATAGCCAAGCAAGCAAACTCATCCTCTTCATCATTTTCCATCTTGATCATGTCATACAACTTCGAACGCACATCGAAAGGAAGCTGATTTTCGAGTAGCAACAAATCATAATATATCTCCGGGTCAATGCCACTCCGTTCTAAAAAACACCCACATGAACTTGAATACTGGTTCGAAGTAGCTGAACAATAAAGCATCCATCAAGGATCATCATTTCTAGGAATGCGTCAGAACCAATATCATCTAACGACTATGAGTCTGAATAGCATTGGCAAACCTCTTTTCCCATACCTTTCATGGCCCTCGCAAATTCTAAAATCTTCTTCTTGCTTTCCTTGATCACGCTATTGAAAAAAACTCTTTATTATCTTCCATCGCCTTCAAGTGTTTCTTGTCACGATGATAGGGACCAATTGAAACTAAATTTGGTTCATAGGCCTTTTCATTTACTTGACGTAGTCAGTAAGGCACTTTATAAATGGTCCATTTTTCTGGTTTGTTGGGCGTCTTACAAAGTTGAAATGAATCCTCTCCAAACCTTTCATCTGTTAAAATGTGGGTGAAATATACTTTGTTCACTAGGGGGAAAAAAAGGCATAACCAATAATGAAGAAGACATTTAGCCTTGGATTGAAGTAATAAGAAAAGTAAATAATATTTCTTTTCACTATTCGGATATTTAAATTGAGTAAAGAAAAAGAAAGGAAGGGATTTATTACAAAGGAAATAATATATTATACTAAATTGCTCTCATTATACCCTTTACAAAATAAAATATTTTACTTATCACGTATAAAATTTTGAAGTTAATTATTTTAAATAATTTTGAAAGTTAAAGCAATTCAATTGAAAAAAATATTGTTTTTTATTATTAATCAATAAAAGATTGTATATTTGAAATTAATTCTATACAAAGATATATATTTTTCAAAATTAATCATTAATGAGAAAATCCAATGAATGAAATATTTATTATTAAGATAAAATTAACTATAAACTTGTATTAGTATTAATATTTGCCAAAAATTGCATGTGATTAGTAGTGCTCTTCGTCTGGGTTTTTTTTTTTCTTAATTCAAAATGAAAAAAAAAATTAAGGCCCTAGCATACCTTTTTAAAAAATTTATAGAAGTCGAAGATATTTACAAAAAAATTAATTTATTATTATATAAAATTTAAAGGTCCTGTCATTAGTAGAAGTGTCCATTGGCCAAACGGTGGCTCAAAACGTTCAAACCTTTTTTCCCCTGGCCTTAGTTGGCTTTGAAGCTTACTTTATTATTTATTATATTATTAAATATTATTTTTTTATTAATTTTATAATTAAATTTATAAAAAATAATATTTTTATTGTTATATATGAGTTAAGTTGACTCTAATACTTAAAACCCTTGTCCAAGATTAAGTTTGAATATTAAAAGATACTTTTTAAAAAAATATAAAATAATAATAAAGACACAAAATTATATTTAAAAATTATTACTCTTTTTCTTTTGTAGGTAATTTGGGATTTTAAATAAAAATTGAGATTTTTGAAGCAAAATATATCTTTTCTTTTATTTTAATTGAAAATGAATTTCGATGAAAAGCAATCTTTCTTTTCTTTTATTTTAATTTAAAATGATTGTCAATGAAAAGCAATCTTACTTACCCCTTTTTTTTTTCCTCTCTCCGCTTCTCCTCAGTCCAAACATAACATTAAATAAGAATAATGTTACACACTCAGGTAAAATTATATTATCCAGAAATCTTAAATGAAAACTTTTACAATCTTTATAACCTACAATTTTGATAAAGAAAATAAGTGTATTATTTGAATGCAATCTGTTGGTTTGTACAGCGTTATCCTCCAAATAGTGTTTATTTTTACTGAAATAAGAAAAAAAATTCCTTGTAATTGTTAAAAGTATGCATGCACTTTCATTAATTCATTATAAGAAAATTTTTTGTTTTTGGCTCGAAATGTTGTCGTTAGAAAAACAGACATCTGGAGCAGGATGTAGTTGTCGAGCTATGGATCTAGACCCAGTAACGATTTGACACATCGATCTTGCGTATGACTTTTAAAATAAATTTTATTTTTTTATTTGAATATTAGTATATTTTATAATTCGCTATATAATTTTATAATTATAATGATTTTTATTTATTAATTAAAAATGAATTAAATTTTTATATAAAATTTGTTGTAATTTTTAAGCTAATTATCAAAAATATATATATTATATTGATCATTGAGAAAATTATAAACCCAAAATCAAAGCTTAGAAAAAATAAGGACAAATGATTTTCGATGGATTTTTAGACTAATTTTAGAAAAAAACTCCGTTTAAAAACTCTGAAATAATAATTTTAAAACTTTATTTCTAATATATAACAGACAAAAATTTCTGTTGATATTGAAATTTCGTTAAAAAAAAAGGAACAATTTTTTGTGAAGTTTAAAAAATTATTTTAATAAATCATAAAATTATTTTTCTGATGGAATCTATGAAAATTTTTCTCTAATATTCTCACACATTTTTTGACGTTTTTTTTTTTTCATTTTTGGACGAAAAATTATTACTATCCTTTCCAAATGAAAGTTTAAATTTATTTTTCTTGATTTGTGTTTTATTTTTTTGACGTATTATATTTTAATAATGCAATCTTAATTTTTTGTTAAAAAAATATTAATATAACAAACATATCAGAATCAAAAAAATATATATATATATATTTTTTTACCTTGAAGAAAATCTAATAGAGATGTACAAACGGAGGCGAAGCTGAATTTATGTTAATCAAGAAATTAAAGATCTAAAAATCCCCAAAAAGCATGCAAATGCAACCATTTAATCACATCATTGGGATTTTGGTTTTCACCTGAAGTTGTGTGCGAGTGTTGAAATTGGACGGCGAAGAAATTGGCTGCTGCTCCCCTGCTCCTTGCCAGAGATAGAACATTTCATCGCCTAGAAATCATCAAATAATGATCAACTAAAACATATACATAAACACACCTTTATATATATATGTGCATAATATGTAGCATTCAATAATTTAACTTTTTGTTCTATGAAGCATCGAAATCTTTGTCAAAAAAGGTATTAGACACGTAAAGATATATTAAAAAAATAAAAATAGAATCAGATAAATTCAAAAAATGGTCAAAATGTGATTGAGCATATTCTATGTAATGAGAGTTTTTTTTTTTTTCTTAAAATATAAAGCAACATCGAGTAATTTAATTCTAATAGTTCTTTTACGATTCAAGATTTTAAACTCAAATAATTTTTAAAAAAATTTTAAAAGCTATTTTATATGTTAATATTAAATTGAAAAGTATTAATTTTACATTTTTATTTTATATTATTATATAAAAAAATATTTCTATTGTTGTTTCTAACCAAATTCTTATTTTGAAATTTTTTTAAAAAAATTCTCATTTAGTATATGTATTCCGTCTCCCTACTATTTAACTTCTGCTCAATGGTTATAATGAAAATGGAGGATTCAAGCCCAAAAAAAAAAAAAAAAAGAAAAACCCTTAAGTTACTGATTCTTTGAAATTCCATATGAATTTGATCTGCAAATGGTGGGAGGGAGCAGTTGACCCGGTCTAGTGCTGGACGAGGCTTGTCCGAAGAAGATGGCATCAGTAAGCCCAACTGATCTATTGTAATGCGGTGGATGTCGTCTTCAGCACCCATTTCCTGCACACACGCACACACACCGGAAAAAAAAAAACGCCATGAGAAAGACACCTGTTGCAGACAATATAAACACTGGCCAAAGAAAAACAAAGATAATATAAACGAAAATAAAAATAGATTAACCATTGAATATATTGCTTGTAATTAAGAAATTAAGCGATATGGTTGAATGAAAACACCAAACTGTTTTTCTTTTATTTTGGTATTTAGTTGTGGCTGTGCATTGTTTGATTTGAAGTTAATTAAAAACACCTTATGCATTTAGCCATTTAGCCGGCATTACCGAAAACACTAGCGAAGGCTCTAAAACAGTATCGTATAAACGATTACGCTACAATGATTCAAAAAAAAAAAGCCTAAATTAAGGCTACCCAGGAACCTGTAAAACTTCTTCAAAAACCTTGAATTCCTTTCATTCGCTTCCTGTTTTCTCCATTTTAGCCCATTTTAAATTCCTATATATATATATATATATATATCTAGGAAAGGAACTAAAACCAGGTGTCACTCGCTTTATTTTGATGAGCATTGGCTAATTAATGATAAACTTTAAGAGTCAACATGGTTTGCATGAGTGAAAGAGAAGAACCTTTTTCTCACCTTAGACTTAGAGTCACGTTGCCTCAAAACTCGTCTCCTCTCGGTTGTTCTTGTTCTTTTCTTTTTTCTTTTTTTTTTTTTTTTGAGTCCTTTCTCCTACCCTTTTCTTCCTCCATTGTTCTCCTTTTATTTCGTGCCTCCCCTCCTCCAAAGAACCAGGGAATCTTGCCTTCATTCTTAGGCAGATGTCCCTTTCCTCTCTGGTGCTTCTGTCGCTTTTTTTCCTTCCTTTTATTGGCCGGAGCTCCCCTTTTTCGGCTTTTTCTTCAAAATGTAAAACCCGCTTCCCCTTTCCTCTTTAACCCAATCCTCAATTTCACCTCCAGCTATTACCCCACGCGATCTTCCATTGTTCCCTTAAAAAATTAAAATTGTATCACTTTCGCTGGCTAAACTAGATTATGCCACACGTGATTTCCTTTTTCATAATAATGATGTTATTTTCACTTTATTTGGGTGCCGACTGCAAAGCAAAGCAGAAAAGGCAGATCTGCTTTTTTCAGGTCAAACTTCTCATTCTTTCCTCTTTTTTTTTTTTTTTAATATCTCAACTGACTCCTCTTTGTACTTTGCTTACTTTGCTTCAAATATATATATATGTATATACTTCTTTTTCTTATGGATCCACGTCGCATTGCTCCAATCGCAAGGCCCGAATCTTTCCGTCCGCAAATCTAAAATGAGAGTAGATGTTGGTGGTTGTTTTGATTATTTATTATTCATGAAAGATCTGAATCTGGGTTACCAAAAAAATGAGTCCTTGTGTGGTGTCATGTAAGTTCATGGAAGCCTGCTTTGAAGATAAATGTTGATGAGCTGAAGTTGAGTTTGTAAAAAATAAATGTTGATGAGCTGCCTGTAATGTATGCCGTTCTATCCTTTTCCTCACATCATAATTTTTTTTAAGTAATTTCTCGAGGTGCTTTTAGTATACAGGATTTTGATAATATGTTCAGCCTATACTCTCCATTTCTAGTGTAAAGGATGATGAAAAAATATATTATAAATTAATAAATCTATATTTATCTGTATCTATATCTATATATTATTGTAATATTATAATATACTTAATTGAGTTAGTATCACAAATTAAGTTATATTAATTTAATTAAAAAATTATATATAAATTAACTTATGATTATAATATAAAAATAAAATTAGACATGTTTATTCTTTTACTTTTTTAAAATTTACTACCTACTAAAAGTAACTACTTACATAAAAATCACTTCTTACTTTTTTAATTTTAGCTTTTTTTTTCTTTTAAAATACTTCTTTTTTTGCAAAAAGAGATATCTTTCACTCAGAATTATTTTTTATTTTTTTAATTTTAGCTTTTTTTCATTTAAAATACTTATTTTTTTACAAAAAGAGATTTCTTTCACTTATAATTACTTTTTATTTTTTAATTTAAGTTTTTTTCTTTTAATTTTTTTTTACTAGTAAAATGGTGAGTGTGATAAATTTTAGCCTTTGATAAGATGTTGGAATGCCTTTGCTACAATACAATTACGTATAATGTACAGCATTAACCATCAAAATACTATGTCAGCGGAGTTTAAAAAGATTCTAGGATTTGAGAAAGATATTATTGTAATAAATTAATTTTGTGCAAGTCAAAATCAGAAAATTGTAGGATGTGTTTTTTTTTTTTTAAATAAAACTATGCATATACAGAGTTTCATTTTATTTTTTTTATTTTTTGTGAATATGAACATACCAAATCACTCATATCACATGGATGACGATTCCTTGCCCCTTTTAATGGCGATCCTTCTTTGAAAGTGGCATTGATGTGAGTTCCGTTGAGCGCAATAATTTGAGTTGTCATATTCCTCCGGAGACTTCTTAAGACTAAATGTCCGTTTTATTTTAAAAATGGCCCAATCCCATCATTTTTATCATGGCTTGCACATTGAGACCGTAATTAACCCTTTTTTTTCTTTGCTAGGGTTTTTTACTTTTAAACCATTAATTTGGTTTCATTGTTTGATTATATTATTATATAATAAATTTTATTATTATAAAATAAATTAATAAATATATTATATAATAATAAGAATTAATTAAAAATAAATATAAATTATTATTTGATGCATTAATTTTTATTTATATATTAAATAAAAAATTATTTGACAAATAAATAATTTGATAATTTTAATTATTTACTAATTTTATAAATACTAGATAATTTAAAAGTTTTGTTAGATATTTACATTTTATATCTAATGTTCTTGGTTATTTTTTTTTTATTTTCACCTCATTGTCACCATTAATTTTACATCCAAAAACATATTTCATCATAAAATTTTAATCACATTACTACGATAGTTAATTTCACTATCATCACTATTTTAAGAGTTTCAGCCGAGCAAATTGGCTAAATTTGTTAAATATTGGGAATTCTTGGCATTTATTTCACCTAACAATTGGATTGCCTACATAGACAGTGCTCAAAACCATTAATATATTAAAGTAGAAGTTGCTGGAGATGAACAAAAAAAACAGAACTCAGTCTACGTTAGAGCACTAAATTATCTTATTAACATATAAGTTTTCATGATAATTATATTTCTTAATCTTAATAATTGATTTTTTATTGAAAATTAAATTTAAATCCTCATAGATGCATAAGAATTTGCCTAAATTTGCATACTGAACATTGCAATGTCCGGTATATTGTAGCCTTAAACACTCCTCCAATTCAAAATCTTTGTCTTCGGAAAGCTCCTTTACAATAGACGCGATCAGTTAAATAAAACTCTAAGCCTCTGATAATGTTGCGCTCAAATAATTTAACACGTAAATATTATAAATTTTTAAATTAAATTTTTTATTTTTTAATTATAAAATAATATTACAATAAATAAGTAATAATTTTTAATTTTTAAAATTAGATTATATTTGTAACTCTTTATTTTTAGTTTCCTGATGAATTATGTCATAAAATTCAATATCCTAATTGTGAATCATATTTACTAAACTAAAGTTGATATATGACAATTGCATTAATTCCTCGTTAACTTATACAACACAAAAGCATTGATTTCTTTAATTTGCTTTAAATATTTGAAAAGATATAATTTATTTTATAGATTTTTTAATTTTCTTAAATATCGAAAGAAATTTTATTAAGATACATAATTTGTTATTCTTTTTTCTAATATCTCTTTATTTACAAATGATACCTGGAATTATTTGCTGCTATTTGTAATACATTCTATTCTTAAATTAAACATTCGGTTTAATCTTTGTTAAACATTTGTAACCTTTTAAACTTGACAACTTTAAGTTTTTGTTAACATTTGGTTCAAAATCTTGTTGGAAATGTGGCTCAATTACAATATGTTATGTTTTATTTTTTTTTGCAATTAATGATTTTTTTAATAATTTTTTGGCAATTGGTATTTGAAAAATAAAAATCAACTTGTCAAAAACAATAATAAATAGAGAGAAGATGGAGTGTAATTCCATCCTTACGCCAATAAGATGAAGGGGGAAAGCTCGCCAATGATAAATAGAGGGAGAAAGGTGGAGCGTAATTCCATCCCTTGCGCCAACAAGATAAAATGAGAAAGATGGCCAATGGAGGTGGAAAAAAAAATGGATTAAAGACCTCAAGTAGGCGTGGCGAGGTGTCTATGGAAAAGAATTGAAGTTTGAGTTCTCGAGGAAGACTCGAATAAGATTAATTTTAAATTAAAAAATAAATAAAAATATTTAGATAAAAAACTCAAAAAAATAAAAAAAATGAATATGGGATATTCGATATTTAATGATCAAATTTGATTTTAAAGCATAAATTTTAATTAACTAATGCGATTTTAGATCACTAATAACTTCGAGAATAAAAGAAATTTAGATTGAAAAATAAAAAAAAATTAGTTTTTAGTTTTTATAAAATAAAAGTTCTATCATTTTTACCAAAACCTTTAGGCTAAATGGTAAG
>JBBYHM010390268.1:0-14632 GCA_038381775.1 Adansonia rubrostipa | reverse complement strand
ATATATATAGGAATTAGGATTAGAATTAGAATTAGAGATATGCCAAATAGTTTATAGTTTTATTCTTCTCTAGTTTTTTTGAAGAAAATAGCAACAATCAAGACTTTGCAATTGGAGACAGATTAAAGAAGTTGAAGACCAATTTCCCTCAATCTTTTTATCTTTATTATAATGTTTATGAAGGTGAAACTCCATTGTTTTGTGCTTTTTTTAATCAATATGAAGTAAATTTATTTTTCAAGGTTTGTAATGAAACTCAACATGCAGTTTGGATAGGCCTGTCAATTCTGACCCGAACCCCAAAAACCCAACCAGTCAATCCAAACTTGAACCCAAGCTAACCTGATTTGACTAGAAAAGTCAACAACCTGACACCGACTAACCTGAACCCGAAATAACCCATATCCAGAATGACACGAGCCTGAAATGACCCAAACTTAAAATAACCTGAATCTAAAATGACCCGAACAATTAACCCGAAATGATCCAAACTTAAATGAAGTATAATTTTATTTCAAAAACATTAAATTCTTACAAATAATACTTATTACATAAATTATTAATTTATTTTATTATTTTATTTCATAACTTATAATTATATTGGATTGTGAAAAAGTAAGCAAATACCATTTGGTATATATAAATTGATTATATTCCTATTTTTATTCTCTTTATCTTTATGTAAAATAATGCAATAATTATACATGTGCCTATTATAATAATTTTTAATCTTTAATTAATTTAAATGTTTTAAATTGTTATTGTAAAAGAAAGAAATCATTTATGATGTTTTATTTATAATCTGCAAAAATATTACTTGGTAAAACTTTATATCACCATCATTATTTTATTTATAATTTTTTACATCTCACTTGGGTATGATAAACACATTCGTAATTATCATTGTCAAAGATCAAATATATTTTTATTTCTTTGGTTGAATTTGAATAAGAGAATTGAAAAAAAAAATTCAAATCGTTGAAAATTCAATATTCAACTAAGTGAACGTTGGAAAAAAAAACTCTTATATGGTTTTGCGAGATGTTTGAAATTGATAGTTCAATTCAATAAGTCTTGAAAATTTAATACTAAAATACACTAATATACTTTACCGCCTTTCTATTTATAAAAATAAAAAAATTGCAATAAAAGAAATAAGTCATAACTTTTTTAGTCAAATCAAAATATAAGACCAAAATTCTATGTAAGATTTTCAAATATACTTTACAAAAAGATCTTTTTA
The DNA here is from genome assembly GCA_038381775.1 of Adansonia rubrostipa. Lineage (NCBI taxonomy): Eukaryota > Viridiplantae > Streptophyta > Magnoliopsida > Malvales > Malvaceae > Adansonia > Adansonia rubrostipa. Next base: position 13,389 of record JBBYHM010390268.1, on the reverse strand, counting down.
GCAAGCAAATATTTGAGAGAGATATTTTAAAAGTATTACTACTTCCATCATCATAACTCAAAATACCGTATGATCTCAATAGCGAATAAAACTATATTTAATAAAAAAATAAAAAATTGCATTCCTCTATTGGCAAGAATAATGGGTTAATGGGTTAACTTTTATTGATTTTTTTAATTGTTTTTTTTAGGTTTAATTGGGTTGAAATTGGGTATGGATAATAGGTTAATGGGTTAACATTTATTGGCTTATTGGACCTTAGGTTAGTTTGGTTAAAATTTTAGTAGGCAACAACCTCATTTTAGCCATAATAAGATTTCTTTTATTATTTTATAACCTTTTAGATGATAATGTCACAGCATGGCCCGGATACAAATCCAGACTAGCCCGACTTAAAATGGCGAATGTATCCATTATTTTTATATAAAGATCTATATATATAATTATTTTTTTATTTGGGATCCATATCATTATTGTTATTATTATTCTCATTTTTTGTCCAGGAACTGAGTTGTTGAGATGAATCGCTCACTCGACTTGCCTAAATAGTCGTTACAAAATGACCATTTATTTTGGAATTGCCACCGATCTTATTTTAGCCAGGTGAGATTGGACACCTGCCAGTTTATATTTTTGAGGGTTATGAAACCCATGAAAATAAACTCTAAGCTCTACGCTCATACCAGATATCATATAAAATGGTCCGAGAGTCAGTTACAATCACAAGTAAGGATCGACCTTCTCGTGATACCTGAAAATCGGTACCTTAGTAATTACATATCAACTTGAATTTTAATTTTTGTTGGGTTTCAATTTATGACATTTAATTATAAATTCCCAAAGTAATAATTTATGACATAGATTTTTTTATTCCATGTTAAGAAGATCGAGTTTTTAAAATTTTGGAAGTCAAAATCTCTTACGTACTCCATCGAAGGACTAGTGGAACATGAAAGCTTTTTATCATCTCCTTTGTATCCTAACAAAAAACCAAAGGAACGTGAAAGGTTTTAAGATTAAAAATATCTTTCACACCTCAGTGGAGAGCCAGAGGAATGCGAATGTTTTTATTTTTAAAAAAAAATTTATAAAAATATTTCATAGAACCTCTCTCATATTTTAGAAGAAATTCTACGTATTACTCGAACTTAGAGACATTGTCTTAATTTTCTAAAAAGAAATTTTCACATTTATTGAAAATATTTATAGAATATCCTAGACTCAATGATGATCTAAAATGATGAACCTATTATAATGTATACCTTTAATATGAAAATATCCCAATAATCACATAGGACACGGTTCAAACAAAATTATCAAAATGTCCCTAGGGTATACCTTCGACAGAGAAGTATCAGGATACCCCTAATAGACACTAAAATAACCTTAAAAGGCTAAACGAATCATAAACATTCACCCTTGGTACAAAAGCATCTTAATGAGAAAAATTACTAAAATACCCCTGAGGTATACCTTCGACATTAAAGAATCTCGGTACGCCTAATGGACACCAAAATCACCTTAAAAGGCTAAGAAAATCCTAAACATTCATCTTTGGCATAAAAGCAACCTGGTGAAAGAATTCTGAACATGCCCCTAGGGTATACCTTCGACATGAAAGTATCACATACCCCTAATGGACACTAAAATGACCTTAAAAGGCAAAGCGAATACTAAACGTTCAACTTTGGTACAAAAGCATCTAGATTACTATCTAGGACTCGATTTTAGGAAAATTACCAAATTACTTTTAGGGTTTACCTTCGACGTAAAAGTATCCCGGTACCCTAATGGACACTAAAATGATCTTAAAGTAGATGAATATAGTCTAAATGGAAAAGCTAAAATTTTATTTTTCACTTAAAATGCAAAATTTGCAGTCCAACCCTTAAATTTTTGAAAATTACATTTCACATCCTTTGGAAGACTAAACAAATACGAAAAGTTATCAAAATTTATATATCCCTACAGAAGGCCATAGAAATAATAGAAATCTTTAAAACTAATAAAATGTCCAATTTGCCCCTTAAATACTAACTTTACTATTTAGTCCTTAAACTGTTCTAAATTTTTATTTTAGTCTCTGTATGATGAAATAACCAAAAAAAATCAATAAATCACATGAAAATAAACATGGAAAATACAGCAAATATGTCAGCAAGAATTCAGCCAAACACTTAGCCTTGAAACAAAATGTTTTCTACATTTTGCAAAATGGCCTTTATATTTCCTAAATTTGCATTTTGACTCATACATAAAAAATCGCAAAAAATCACAAAAAATCATCAAATCAGCCAAGAAATAACCCAAAAATCATGAAAAAATCTACACGAAGGTTCGGCCAAGCACTTTTGGCCATAAAACACGATTTTTGCATATTTTATAATTTAGCCCTTAAAATTTTTAAAATTACAAAATAGCCCCTAAAATGCTAAAATCACCTAAAACATGTTCCAAAACACATAAAATCAATTTTCTAACAGCCTATGAAGCTCTTCACCAAACCAAAAATGGCATAAAAAATTATGTATTTTAGGATTCAATCCTTAAAATCTCAAAAATTTACCAAATAGGCTAAAAACCATGAAACCAAGATAACAATAAGCAAAAAATCATCATTACCCATTCATATCAAATTCGGCCAAGGTAAGAAATAAATATGCATCAATATTTTGTAACACAAAATCATGAAAACAAACATGAATAAATATCATCAAGTTCAAATAGAAAAATGAAATGACAAAAAATGAATATGTAAATATGTAGATCAGCATATTAACATGAAAATATTAAGAATAACAATATAACCATAAACATATACATTCAACAAAATCAATATCTCAGCAGAAACAATAATATTTCAAAAAAAAGTTAAACTTTAAAAAAAATAATACATCAACAATTATATAGGAAATTAATTATTGTCAACATGTTAGCCTTTCAACATGGATAAAATCCATGAGCTTAACATGATTTTGACTCATATTAAAGAAGAAAAATTATGGATATATAGCAAAGATTGAAAAATTTCTAGATAAAATCACCTTGAAAAGCTTTTAAACTTAAAATTTCTTGAAAATTTCCACAAAAAATTGTTGAATTTGAATATGGAAAGCTTTTTTTTGCTTGAGAGAATTTTTCTATGGTTCTTCTAAGGGGGGACCGCAAGAATGGCTTTTTTCAATCCCTTTTGTCGTGAAGTTCTCCCTAAAATCTCTATAAATTTTCTTTTATTTATTACATATCATAATTTCTTGATTTTCTTTATTTTTTATTTGATTTGTCTGAGATATGATTTAATTTTTGACAAATTGATTGGATTTAAATTTATAACTTTTGTCTCCTTGTGATGTCATGCATGATATTATTGATTTCTATAGATATTTTGAGCGATATTCGTATATAACATGTAAAATTATATCGCAAAAATTAACTATAAAAACTAAATTATAAAAATTAAAAATTATTTTTTTAAAATAAAACTTCATATAATCAATTTAATTCAAAGCAATTTTTTTATGTATGAGGAAAACATTAAAATAGTAAACTTGCAAAATTTTATGAAAAAAATATTTACCAGGAAAAATTGTTACATGTAAAAAAAATACAAAATTCATAAAATAAATTAAATTTTGAAAAACTGATTTAATTTTAATTAAACAGCAATATTTCAATAATTTTAAAATTTACAAACTCAGAAAAATCCTACCAAGAAAATTTACGGAATAGAAAAATCCGTATTTGAGTAATAGGAAAATTTCTAAAGCTAATTAAATGAATGGAATTTTTCAAGACTGCTTTTAATATGAATTAAATAATAATATTTTGAAGAATTTTAAAAATTATAAATTGAAAAAAAATCTCACCGAAAAAATTTATGAAGTATAATTCCCGTATCTTGGTAACAAGGAAAAAATTCTAAAACTCATAAAATACATTGAAATTTTCAAAATTGATTTAAAATGGAGTAAATAATAATATTTAAAGAATTTTAAACATTTTAAACTAAGAAAAAACTCCCCAACAAGTTACGAAGTAGAAACTTCACATTTCAAAAATAGGAGAATTTCAAAAGAAAAATGTAAAACTAATAAAATAAAAGGCATTTTTCTAAAATATTTTAATATGAATTAAATAATAATATTTAAAGAATTTTAAAAATTATAAACTAAGACAAATCATCCCGAAAAAATTTACGTAATAGAAAACTTCGTATTTTTAGAAACAAGAGAATTTCATAAGAAAAATGCAGAACTAATAAAATAAAAGGAATTTTCCTAAACTAATTTAATTGAATTAAATAATAATATTTGAAGAATTTTAAAAATTATAAACTAAAAACAATCTTCTCGAAAAATTTACGGAATAGAAAACTTCGTATTTTGAAAATGGAAAAAAATGTAAAACTTATAAAATAAATTGAATTTTGAAAAAATTGATTTAGTGGTAATTAAATACAAAATTTTAAAGAATTTTGAAGTTGAAAACTTGAGAAAATTCCACCCTAAAATTTACAGATAAAGGAAAGCTCATATTTTTGAACCGAAAAAATTTTAAAGAATACATTTAAACTTACATAAAATGAATTAAATAAGATATATCATCCCAGATATTAATTTACAAAATAGTAAAGATGAAGATTCAAAATCTAAAATAATTTTATCAAGAAAAATTTTACGAGTATAAAACTCAAAATACTATGAAAAATTTAAAATTAGTCACAAAAATGGACAACCTGACTCCCTATGGTATAGAATGTCAATATGAATTTTTTCTTGAATTGTTTTTATTTTTCAAAGTACATATCGACATAAATATCATACAAGTATCGATACAATTATACGATAATCAACTTCCCAAGTTAAGTGAAAAATTCACTAAAAATTCCTAAAAATGGAAAATTTGATCACAATATCATTCGCAAAAACAAATTAGGTGTCTACAGCTAGTTGCCTCTCTTTAGCTATTGTTGAGAATTAAGAACAAGGCAAAGACTAAATCGACATGATTTTGTTCGTGTCATTAAGGCGTGTGAAAGATAATCAAAACTAATAATGAACATAAAAACTAATCAGCCCAGAAGAAAAACCTTGATTTAAAACGATGGCTAAGGTAAAACTTAAGTTAAAAAGGGTTGACAGGACAAAACCGATAAGTCAACAAGGATAAGAAGTTGACCGGGATAAAACCAACAAGTCAATAGGGATAAAAAGATTGACTAGGACAAAGCCGACAAGTCAACAGGGATAAAAGGTTGACCTAGAGAAAGTTGACAAGTTAATAGGGAGAAAAGGTTGACCGAGACAAAGTCGATAAGTCAACAGGGATAATGGTTGACCGGGATAAAACCAATAAGTCAACAGGAATAAAAGTTAACTAGAATGAAACTGAAAAGTCAATAGGGATAAACGGGGTTGGTAGGACAAAGCTAACAATTCAACAGGGATAAATGGGGTTGACTAGGATAAAGTCGATAAGCCAACAAGGATAAAAGGTTGATCGAGACAAAGCTGAGAAGTCAACAGGGAGAAAAGGTTGACCGAGATAAAATCAATAAGTCAATAGGGATGAAAGGGTTGACTGGGATAAAGCTAACAAGTCAACAGAGATAAAAGGGTTGACTGGGACAAAGCCGATAAGTCAACAAAGATAGAAGGGTTAACTGGGACAAAGTTGATAAGTTAATAAGGATAAAAAAGTTGACTGGGACAAAGTCAACTAGTCAAGAGGGATAAAAGGTTAATGGGAACAAAGCTGACAATTCAACAAATAAAAGGGTTGGTGTAACATTTGAGATTTGATTAATTATTAGGATGAAGGACTTAGCTAACTTAAATCTTACTCCATCTACCTTACCATAGGGTCACATGAAGAGGTAATAAAAACTCTTTTAAATGCTTCAAATATCGCAATCGAAGCTTTCAAAACATTTTGGATGCTTCGAATATTGCCATCGAAGTATTGAAAACATTTTCTTCAAGAAAAACTTTTGAATACTTCGAATATCACCATCAAAGCTTCTTCAAATCCTTCTTCACCTACCTTACCTTAGATTGTGTGAAAAGGTGATAGATTTCTTTAAAGAATTGTTTAATCTTTCTTGAGAAGTAATCAAATATCAAATATTAAATTAGTATTCATTTATTCAGTAATATAACTTATGCAATTAGATAAATATCTGCTCAAGGCATATTTGTTTACTTCTATAAAATCATGAAAAGCATCATATTTCATCAAAATTCTAGGATTTATGGAATGAGATCACCTTCATATTCTGACCTTGAGAAAAAAGTTGATCAAAATCTATGAAAATTCTAAAAGAATTTCAACCATGGATTGTTCAATATCAAGGATAATGGATATGTTATCTTCATCATGATGTTAAAACTTTCTTGTGATGGATGATCACTATTCAGGACATCTTTGAATGAGATGAAGGAATAAATTTAGGGGCACAAGTAGGTTGGCACTTACGAAAATTTGTCTTGAAAAAATTGATACAAAAAGGTCTAGGTTTATCAAGACTAAATTCAGGTGAATATTCTTTTCATGGAAATTCCTTGAAAGGCAAACAATCAAGTTATAACATCCTTTTAATCTTCAAATACAATAGCACGACGAGTGTTAAACTAATCCTAATAAACACACAAAGTCTTAAAGGATTAGTTTGAAAGGCTTTTGGAGAGCATCGATTTATAAGTTTAGGTATAAAAGTTCTGAAAGTTCATTTTAAAAAGAATTAGTGTTTAGGCATTTAAGTCAACCTTTTGTTGATGTCATGAAATTTTCATGGGGTTGGGATCATTTTTGAATTAACAAATGTTCTCTGCAATTAGTGGCTACCTTTGTTGATTTAGGAGTAATTCCAAGGCCCTTAAGCTTGCGCCATCATATTATTAAGGACTAAAAAATCATTCAAAAAGATTTATTTTTTAAGAATTTCCTAGTAATGGCTTGACAACTCAAGTAGCCATGTTTGATCGAAATGGACTTTGTTAGGTACGTAATGTAAGCCATGGTTTTTGGTTTAGAAAGAAAAAGATAAATAAGCCTAAATAAAGTGTTTAAATATGATTGAATCAAAGATTATCTCTTTTCAGAATGAGTAGATTTTGGCATGTCTTAAGAGACGAACAATTTTTCATTTCTTTATATACTTTTACTTTCTTGATTCTGCATTGCTTCTTCTTTTTCTTTCTTTCTCTTTCTTTAAAACTTTTTCATTCTTCATTTTGAAAGAACTTGACATTTTCTTTATTCTTCACTTTGAATATTTAAACTTGAAATTTGAAACTTTGTTTTATCCTCAAAATTTACTTTATGACATCTAACTTATTCTTCTTGTAACTTTAAATTGGAATTTGCCCCTTCTAATCTTGAAGCTTTACTCATTTGCCCCCAGTGTAGAGGGTGATCCTTGATCAAGGTTCAAAGAAAGTAAATAAATTATCAGGCTCAAAGAGGACTGCAAAAGGAATAATTTTCTATAGAGAAAGAAGGCCATTTTTCATTTCAAACAAAGCCATTTGAACTAACAAGCATTTAGCTAGGAAAAGGATAACCTCTTTCTGAAATCATTTTGAATATCTCAACAACATGATGTTGCACTCAATTTTTAAATGCTTAAGGCATGCCCCTCAACATTATCAACTTTCTAACCACCAAAAAATTTTGATTTTTGTTAGGCCTTTAGGAAAGAAAATCAGATTGGCATGGAAAGCATCTCAGATTTCATATTTCATATATCAAGCATTGGTTTACAAAGGTTTTGTTGAAAGAAAAAAGAGATTTTGGCTCATGTTTGCTCTCATTCTTCTTGAATCAAGGATTTGGAAAAGTGTCAAGAAAGTCATAGCAAAATGTTATCCACCTGAGGGAGATCTCAAAATTATTATCATTACTTTAACACATGTCTAACTATCAATATCTGAATCTTTTAAGAGCATAACCTATTTATAAGTCCTTCAAGAATCCATAGATAAAAATGTTTAGATGTGAAGGGTCTCAAGCGGTGGAAGGTCTATAGTTAAATAGCTAGGATAATTATATATGTAGAGGTAAAGGATCTTTCTGAGAGAGTTCAAAATAATGGTGATCATCTACCCAAGAAAATTTTATCCAAAATGTTCTCATTATCCTAGATATTGGAAACCATTATTAACAAAATTCATGGTCCATTACAAAATGCATAATATTTACAAACTAAAATTCATTTCAAAATTTACAGTTTCCATAAAAAATGTATAGAATTTTGAAGTCAAGATAGGAACTACCCCTAGTTGGCTTACTACCATAAGGTTGATGACGTTTAAACCAATCATTCTTGATAGGCATCACCGATTTTAAATTTTTGCTAGATTAGTATCCCCAGGGCTGAATTGTAAATTAGCTAGTGAAACATCAGAAGGTGTATTGAACTCTAAGTTTTCAAGCTTGAAAATGCCACAAGATGAGTGGTTATTTCTTATCATCTCAATCATGCCATAAGCACAACCATTATATGAAACTTGATTCTTTACTAGATTCTTTAATAGAAAAGATGAATCCAAAAGCTCATTGCATGGCAAATAATCATCCAAGTAATTCAAGTTTGGAATTTACAGTAGCCTGTGATCTCCTATCGACCATGTTGATACTCCAAATTATCTTTACATTAAACAGCATTCATTGGTTGATGGAATCCTTAACAAAAAGTGTTGCACCCTAATGCTCGAATTATACCACCTTGGGTAGGGAGTTTCTCGAGTTTTTTTGGAATGGTAGAGATCATCTGATTTTGTTGAGGTTGCTGAACAATGAAAGGCTAGGGTTGCAGACATTGTCCTAATGGATTTCCTTATTTTCTTGACTTCTTATGATGCTGGCTTTCGTCGACTGTGAATGACTTCTCATCCCACATATGTTACCTATTGCCCTCAGTCAACAAGAATATGTATTATGGGACTGGTTCCCTAAAGATTGAGTACTTTGAGGTGGTTGCCTTCCATCTTGCACTCCATTGGATCCCTATTAGAAGTGTTGGTATGATGAAAATTGAATACTTCAAGGTAATTACCATTCAACTGATACTACCTGGATCCTCGACGAGAGTGTTGGTAAGATGAAAATTGAGTGCTTCGAGGTAATTGCCATTCCACTGATACTCCCTAGATCCCCAATAGAAGTGTTGTTATAATGCAAGACTATTTGTAATAAGAACAATTTTTTAGTAATGGTTTTGCTTTTGTAGGACCTTTTGTTCTTATTAAAGTCAAGACCCTAATTCTGTCTTTATGCAATGATTTTTACATCTGCCCCTTATAAAATAGAACTAATGTTAGTGTCCACTGACTGTATATCTTAAATGTTAAAAAATTATCTTTAAGCTTGTACTTCCCCAAATCCTCCATAGAAGTACAAATAATATTTTACTGGGTGCAAACAGACTTGCTTGTTTTGAGAAACTTTATCGAGCTTGTACTTTGTGATGTCTTCCATTTCATGATTCATATTACTTCACCTTAAAAACTGAAAAAGGAATTTAAATCAGTATGCATGAATACATATATTTTGTAAACATTTATCTTTATTATTATCCATATATATATGTCAATAAATGAAAAAAAAAGTGTGAATGAACAAATATATAAATGAGTGAATGAGACATGATTCAACAGACACAAAGATTATTGTAGAAGTAAGAATCTGAGGAATTTGATTCATGATTCAACGGCATTGCACCACTTACCAAAATTCTCTTCCTTATCCACTGATAGTGGTCATATGTAGCCATATTTACAAAATTCAAAAGCAAAGTAACAAAAAAGTATTACTCTTGCAAATATTACATTTTCCTAATTGTGTTGTGCTTCTAAGAGATTTTTTAGAACCCTAATCATTTATTTTTTTCATTCATTTTTTAACCCTATATTCACAAAATCTAGCAAGTAGCCCAAAAAGTTATCTTCATAATCATTTGATTTCCCCTATATTCTAGTACTTTTAATATGTGATCTTTTTTCTTTCATGTAAACCCTCAACCATTTTTATCAATCTATTGAGTAGATTTTCCATTCCACATATTTTATGGTTGAACTCTTCTTAGATGAACGTGAACGTATTGACCTTTGCCTCAAAATTATCACCCATCTCTTGATTCTTGAAATACAATGAATTAAATGAATTAATACATTATGGAAATTATGAATGCATGTACATATAAGAATGTGAACTTTGTAGGTGCGTGAATGAATTTACAAGTTTCCATGGGATATATATAAATGTGATGCCAAAAATTAAAAAAAAAACTCTTTCGTAATATAACAAATTAATAAAAGTAAAATATATCGTAATAACACAACATACAATTAATAATATGAAGAAAATCAAATCATAACAATAAAGGGTTAGAAGCATTCCCCCATATGCACCTAATTTGGTATCCTCTAGAACTAGGTATGGCTCTAACTAGGTGAGTCTCCTATAGCTCATTACATGAGGTTTGGGTTAGACATCTAAATAGGTTCTTGAATTGTTCCCCGAGTCTGGAAAGAACTAACAAGGTACCCTAATCCTTACCCATCATGGGTTTATGTCGGAAATGGCTTAATTCAAGTGGGAGCATCTTCTATGCCTATAACAAGGCTAACACCTTAAGCAAGCGTAAGAATTTACACTCGCTAGGCTTTCACTGGCCCAAACAGAGGCTAACACCTCAGAAAGCAGAGCTAGTTTGCCCTTTCCTAAAATATTAGGTACCTATGCCCCTTCCATATATGTCCAAGAGAATCTAATGCATATGCATCTGCACAGTGTGTGGGGGGGAACAACTTACCTTTCATGACTTGACACTTTCAAAAATAATAAAACCCCTATCCTAAATTCCCTCTAGAAATAATGCTGCAAAAGAAATAAAATAAGTTTAGTGAAAAATATGAACAACATATACTGAATTTATAAGTCGAAAATACAATAAATTTTTTTTGAAAATATCAGGAATTATACTTAAATACTAGCTGAAACCAAATTAATCAAAATTTAGTTAACATGTAATTAATTTTAGGCCTAACTCTCTAACTCGTCCCTAATGGAGCCGCCAAGCTATCGCAGCATGGCCCGGATATGAATCCAAATTGGCCTAACTTAAAATGGTGAATGTATCCATTTTTTCTATATAAATATCTATATATATAATTATTTTCTTTCATTTAGGATCCATATCATTATTGTTATTATTATTCTTATTTAGTGTCTAGGAACTGAGTTGTCTTATTCGACTTGTCTAAATAGTCATTATTAAATGACCATTTATTTTTGAGTCGCCACCAATCTTATTTTAGCCAGGTGAGATTGGACACCTGCTGGAGTTTATATTTTCAAGGGTTGCAAAACTCATGAAAACAAACTCCAAGTCCTGTGCTCATACTAGAGATCATATAAAAGGGTCCAGGAGTCGGTTATAATCACAAGTAAGGATTGACCCTCTCGTGATGCCCGAAAATTAGTACCTTATCAATTACATGTCAACTTGAATTTTATTTTTGTTCAGTTTCAACGTATGGCATTTAATTTTAAATTGCCAAAGTAATAATTTGTGAAATAGATTTTTTTTATTCCGTGTTAGGAAGATCGGGTTTTTAAAATTTTAGAAGCCAAAATCTCTTACGTACTCCATCAGAGGACTAGTGGAATACGGAAGCTTTTTATCATTCTCCTTTGTATCCCAATGGAAAACCAAAGGAACTCCAAAGGTTTTAAGATTCAAAATATCTTTCGCACCTTAGTGGAGAGCCAAAAAATGCGAAAGGTTTTATTATTTTTTTTGAAATTTATAAAAATCTTAATTTTTATTTTGAAAGGGATATCTTGTTATTAAAATAATTCATAGAACCTCTCTCATATTTTTGGAAAAATTTTATGTATTATTCTAACTTGAAAACATTGCCTTAATTTTCTAAAAGAAAAGTTCATATTTATTGAAAATATTTGTAGAATATCCGAGACTTAATAACAATATAAAATGATGAACATATTCCTAATGTGTACCTTTGATATAAAAATATCCTAGTAATCACATAGGACTTAGTTCAAACAAAATTACCAAAATACCCCTAGAATATACCTTCGATAGAAAAGTATCCCAGTACCCTTAATGGACACTAAAATGACCTTAAAAAGCTAAACAAATCCTAAACATTCACCCTTGGTATAAAAACATCTCAATGAAAATAATTACGAAAATGTCTCTATGGTATACCTTCGATATGAAAGTATCTCGGTGCCTCTAATGGACACTAAAATGACCCTAAATTGCTAAGCAAATCCTAAACATCCACCTTTGACATAAAAGCATCTGATGAAAAAATTATGAAAATGCCCCTAAGGTATACCTTTGACATGAAAGTATCTCGTACCCCTAATAGACACTAAAATGACCTTAAAAGGCTAAGTGAATCCTAAACATTCACCTTTGGTATAAAAGCATCTCGGTTACTATCTAAGACTCGATTTTAGGAAAATTACCAAATGCTCATAGTGTTTACCTTCGATGTGAAAGTATCTCGGTACCCTAATGGACACTAAAATGATCTTAAAGTAGATGAATTTAGTCTAAATGGAAAAGCTAAAATTTTAATTTTGACTTAAAATGCAAAATTTGTAATCCAACCCCTAAATTTTTAACAATTACATTTGGATCCTTTGGAAGACCGAACAAATACGAAAGGTTCTAAAATTTTCTATATCCCTACGGAAGGCCATAGAAATAATAGAAATCTTTAAAACGGGTAAAATGTCCAATTTACCCCTTAAATACTAACATTTGCTATTTAGTCCTTAAACTTTTCTAAATTTTCATTTTAGTTTCTGTATGATGAAATAACCAAAAAAATCATAAAATCACATGAAAATATATAAGGAAAATACAACAAATATGTCGGCAAGAATTTGGCCAAACACCTTGGCCTTAAAATAAAATGTTTTCTACATTTTGCAAAATGGCCCTTAATTTCCTAAATTTGCATTTTGACTCCTACATAAAAAAATCACAACATCACAAAAAATCATCAAATTAGCCAAGAATTAACCCAAAAATCATGAAAAAAAAATTTATGTGAAGGTTCGGCCTAGCACTTTTGGCCATAAAACACGATTTTTGCATATTTTGCAATTTAACCCTTAAATTTTCTAAAATTACAAAATGGACCCTAAATGTTAAAACCACCTAAAACATGTTCCAAAACACACAAAATCAATTTTCTAATAGCCTATGAAGCTCTCGACCAAACCAAAAATGTTATAAAAATTTACATATTTTATGATTTAATCCCTAAAATTTCTAATATTTACAAAATAGGCTAAAAAACATGAAATCAAGATAACAATAAGCACAAAATCATCATTACCAATTCA
>JBBYHM010390247.1:0-14635 GCA_038381775.1 Adansonia rubrostipa | reverse complement strand
GAAAAGAGCATTTTTGAGGTCCTTATACTCATTATGCCTAGCATTGAATAGACTAGGTATTCACCCTATCAATATCTCAAATCAATGATGGGTTCGATTCGGATCCTGCCTAAACGGCACCCAAATCGGACCGAACCATTTGTCAGGCTATTGTTCTCTTGTTTTGTTCCTTCAAAGTAATGGAGGAAGACATCGATTTCTCAAAAGGATCAATACTTTTGATTACATGATAGACTTTCTTGAAAAACATTGGCGCGTGAAAACTTTTCGATAGGTATCCTACATTTGAACTGAATTCTTTCTGGTTAAAGAATCTCTTTCTAGCTGCTTTAGAACAATTAGAAGATTCTCTGGAAGAAATACGGGGTTCTGTTTTTGGCAGCAACATGTTATGGGGTGGTGGTCCCGCTTATGTGGTCAAGTCAATACGTTCTAAGAAGAAATATTTGAATATCAATCTCATCGATATCATCGATCTCATAAGTATCATATCAAATCTCATCAATCGAATCATTTTTTCAAGAAATACGAGACATTTAAGTCACACAAATAAAGAGATCTATTCATTAATAAGAAAAAAAAAAACGTGAGCGGTGATTGGATTGATGATAAAATAAAATCTTAAGTCGCGAAAAGTGATTCGATCGATGACAAAAAAAGAGAATTTTTGGTTCAGTTCTCCACCTTAACGACAGAAAAAAAGATTGTTCAGATTCTATTAAATGAATCAAATCCAATTTTTTTAATAGTAGTCTCCATAGTTATGTATAAATATATTTATCTATCTATCTTAGTGGAGGCTTGAATGCTTCCTCTTGCTTTCCATGGTTAATCGTCTGGACTGGATGATCGTAGAAGGCCTCTGATTTTGGATCACTATTTATGATAACAAAATAATATTTGAAACTATTTACTTTAATATAAAATTTTGTAAAAGAAACTGATAATTTATGTTTTATTTAAATTTTTTTTTAAATATATCACATTTTATGTTTTACTGAAAATTTATTTTAAATGTATTAATAAAAGAGCTATTTGGTTATTGATTTACATTGGTTTTGATCTAAAAATCATATACTGCAAAATTCAATGAAAAAAGAGGATAAATAAAAATAGAGGGACCGTCGGATTGAAAGAAAAATATTATGGCCGTCGGATTTAAATGGCTACAAAATAACACTCCATTTGCAAAGCAATTTCTCACCCGATATTTTCCTCTTCCACGCAGCCCATTTCCCTTCCTTCTCTCGATCTCGAGCTCTCTGCTACTCCTTGGTCCGAGACCCAGCAAACCAGGTTGGTCCAACCCGATTATCTTAACTGGTATAAATACCCTTTTTTTGCCATCTATTCTGTAGAATTATGGGTTTCATTTCATAATTTTAATATTGCCACTGTTGTTTTGCTTGGTTTAATTCACTTTGAGCCAATCATTAGGACGAAATACAAATGGCTGCCTTTCTATTTTTGGTGTTATATACTGACTTGGGATAAAGATTTGGGTTTGCATGGATTTGATTAAGAATGGATCGAATACGATCAGAAGAGTAATAGTTTCATAGTTTGTATTTGTTTGATGTTCTATTCAAGATTCCCTTTTGGGAATAGGTTCTCTTTGATTTTTTTATTTTGGTTGCGGAAATGGGAAGATGAAGGATCGGCTAGGTAATTAGGGTTTTATGGGAAGCTTTTGAGGTATTTCAATTCATGAGGAAACAGAGGAAATTGAATTTTTTTTCTTTTGTTGTCAAAAAAGAGGAAGTCGTTAAGTAGGAGCCAGTTGCACGGCTAGAAGTGATTGGATCAACCAATGTTGGAAGAATAAGGCTGGAAATTCTTTCATTTTTGATAAGAGCTAACACTCCTAGTTCAATGAGGACTTCCATGAATGCTTTGACTTAAACTAAGAAACTATCTGAGTGAAAACCCAGAACAATGCTGTATTAGAAAATTTCAATTTCCAGCAAATGAGAATTAATAGTATCATAGTATGTGATAAAACAGAAAATGAAGTAAAGGCCCTGCTTTAACTTAAAGACATGTAAAGTTATGACTCAAAAGAACTAAAAATGCCTACTCAAATTCATCCTTCCCCTAATAAAAAAGTAGTAATAATACTTACTCATGCAACCAAACTTCTTGTGGTGGGGCATCTGCCTTTAGATACAACCGTAATATGCCTTTTGAACGCTACTAAAAGCTGCTGCCATTTTGTTCTGTCACTGGGTAACTCAACTATCTTTGCAAGGATTCAAATCAAAAGGGTGGTTTTTTTTTTTTTTTTTTTTGAAAAAAAAAATTTGCTGAAATAACCAAAATTGGATTGTATGGTTTGTGGCTTAAAATGTATCATATAGCCTCCTATGAATTTCGGTTCCCTTTTTCATAACTTATGCTTATAGGTTGGTTGCGATAACCATAAAATATGATATCGGAATTAGTAATAGAAGACTATGTTTAGTATGTTCGAGAGAGACCTTGTCTTCCATTCTTTAGAGTTGATCCAGGTGGTTTTGTTTGTTGTTCAAATAATGTTGTAGTTAGTTATTTAATTATTTTCACTAAGGTGATTCTATTTCTTGGGCTGGACCTATAGATCCCTTCTCTTAACAATTCTAGACGGTGATTATTATGAAAGTTTTTTGTGATGGCCTTTTGGATAGTCGAGAGGATTTTCTTTTGCATTATGTTAGAAGAGGATACTTATTGATTGAAAAGGAAAAGACAAGTAAAAAATGGAGAAGAGGGATATAGCGTAGAATGGTATCTCTGACACAATCTACACTATTGGGAGATAAACTAAGTTCTGAAATCCTGAATATCTTCTCAAATTGCCACTGATTTGAGGCATGCCTGTTTGAGGTTCTGTATTGCACATTTGTGGTGAGTCTTAGAATATGAATCTGATTTATTATTGTTTGTCCTGTAAGATGAAGACCTAAGCTGTACTCTTTGAGGCCTTTAGAACCATATTAGCACTGTACATGTCTGGTAATTATAATTTCTTTGTTAACAGTAAGTTTTGTAACATAAAGCTTCTGGTGGTATTCTGGTTCTCTGTTAGGTTACCTGCCCATCTAATTCTTCTCTCGTACTGATACTTTGAAGTTCATTAATGTCACATGCAACTTTTATCTCATTTTGGTCATGACCATGGCTTCTTGTCTTACTGTTGCAGATTGAAAATGGCAGCAAAATATATATTTGCTTCTGTTTTGGGATCATTTGCTGTTGCTTATGCAGCTGATCAGCTTGTTGCTGAGAAGAAGATTTTTGGAGGTAAGTTGCCGTTTTACCTTTTAAGCTTTTTTATTGGCTATTGGATTGGAGGTTTAATAATTGCTCTCTCTCCTCCCCGACTTAGGCACTACACCTCACACCGTTTCAAACAAGGAATGGTGGGAAGAAACAGACAAGAAATTTCAGGCTTGGCCCCGAACTGCTGGTCCACCAGTAGTGATGAATCCTATCAGCCGCCAAAATTTCATTGTCAAGTCTGGCTCTGAATCTTGAAGACCTAATTTTTGCTTCTGTTTTATCAATGGTATCAGTTATATTTGCTTTTCCCTGTGAAGAAATTGTGGTGCCAGACTTTGTTTAGTCTGGCTTTGCATTTAGAGTCATTCTTTGTTCAGAAAATTGTCTTTGCTTTTTTTTTTAAAAAAAAAAAAGTTTCAAACTTAATCTGGCCAGAGGAGCTTTGAGGAAGAAATCCATCTTACTAGATCAAAATAAAATTCTGTGAAGCAATATCAGACTGCATTTTTTTTTCTTGTTACAGGATTCATAAAGTTTTGACACTTAATGAATGGGAACTGGTAGCCAATGTTAAAAGGGTGATTATTTACCTGGTATTTGCCTACTCCTTGCATTGTACACGTTTATTTCGACCTCTTTTTCCTTTTTTTTTTTTTACTTTGGATGATGAGCAATATTGTATAATAAATTGCCTGGAATCTTGTTATCGGAAGACGTATTAGCAACATGTTCTCAAAGGGCCGAGGCTGCTTGTCTGTGTTGTTACTTAAAATTTAAGCCTTTAAAGAAGTTGGTATCTAGGATTACTCTTTTGGTTCTTAACCTTCCTTTGATGTATTCAATCGGATTGCCTTTTTCTATCTGTGCAAAATACAAGAACATCTGGAAAGCCAAACCTTAGTCACCAAAGGGGATACATGAGTCATGTAAGATGGCAGAGTTGCATTTGACCAAATATGCTTGGAGTCCTCGAATATCAGATCTGAAAAACGAAAGCTTTAAGCTGAGTTTTTATTGTATAAAGTTAAAAGCATTTTTAACTGCCAAAGAATGATTGGTTTAATAATATCAAATAAGAGCTGTCGACCATTGTTTAGCACGGGCAGTATCCTTGTACCTACATTCTAGAATGACCACGGGACATGCTTTCCACCTCAGGTTCTTTCCCTCCTAAAAATAGAGGTATCGTATATTTCTCTCTCTTCCATTAGGCTGACTTAAGTATTTAAGCTGATGCATAAATATTTATCTCTCTGCATCAGTAACCTGGACGGCCGTACTGCTGGATTGTTTATTGTAGTGGACTATTAATTCCCAAGACATTAAGGAATAGGTCTTAACTTCTGATTGACTTTCATTGGTATAGACGGATTATATATATATATATATATATTGCTAATTATCGTTTCGTAATTACAAATGAAAACTATGATGTTCAAACAGTATAGATGCGGATGTGAGGCCGTGTAAAGGAAATTTAAAATCTATCCGGGGGCAACCAGAATCCAACCTTAATGCATTCAACAATTTTCTGTTTCTCATCTGACAAGTGATCAAGTTGCTAGTAGGCAGAGACAGGCAATCAAAACATCGTGCAACATTCTACAGCAGAAATGTACTGATTGGCATGCATGGTAGAGTTTGGAGTACTGTAGTAGATATGGTAGATCTGAATAGGGAACTGGATATCGGTTTTTAGTATAAGAGTGAAACTCCATTAAAGAAGAAAAAACACAAATTTGAAAATCAAAAACTTTAATATTACAATTGCAGGAATCTTGTGCAATATAACTCGGTATTCTTTTGGATTCAGGCCCCACTTTCAATAACCAAGGATTCAGTCGCTTCTGACTTTGATTACAAAGCGTTTTTACTCGTAAAGATTGCAATCTAAACCAAGCAGAACTACTTGCCTTATTGACTCCCACTTTCTCTAGTTTTAAGCCAATTTCTCATAATGGAGTTGAACATAAAATTCCAAGCGTCGACGTGGATTTTCCCCATACAAAGAACCATCCTAAATGCTTCAGAAAGCAGCGATCTAAGATAATAATTGTCGATCAGTTTTGCCTTATTTCTTGAAGCATTTCCACTACCTTCTTCATCTTTGGTCGTTTGGCAGGTGTGCTGTCGGTGCAGAGTAAAGCCACCTTCAAAGCTGCGAGCATTTCCCTCCTCCAACCAAAGGAAACAGTGCTTAGCCTTGCATCAAGTATCTGCTCAGGGGTTTCCCCTCTCGCCGGAGCACCATGAACCCATTTCACCAAGTCTACTCCTTCACCAAAATCCTCATCAACTGGTAATCGGGTGGTGAGGATCTCAAGCAACACAACCCCATAGCTATAGACATTTCCTGGTGCAGTGACTTGCATTGTATATGCATATTCTGAAAGAAAAACAGAGAAAAAAGAAAAAAGATCAAGCAAAATGGCGACGAAAAAGAACAGAAACAGATTAACTAAGTTTTAAACCATATACGACACTGAGTAATGATGATTACCTGGGGGGATATAGCCAAAGGAGCCCGCAACAGCACTAATACTAGCAGTACCTTTGGATGGATCTAAAAGCTTTGATATTTCTATCTCCCCAACCAATGGCTTAAAGTCCGCATCTAAAAGTACATTACCTGAAGAGATATCAAGGTGGATAACCGCCACATGATGAAGGAAAGCAAGTCCTTCTGCTACTCCAATAGCGATCAATAGTCTTCTGGGCCAGTCAGGCTGATACTCTGACTTCTTTGAGGACTCATGAAGAAGTTGAGCTAGTGTGCCATTGGGTAAATATTGATGCAACAGAAGAGCAACATCCTCATAGATGACAAAGCCGATAGGTCGTACAAGATTATCGTGACAGAGCTTGCTTAGTCTTTCAAGCTCCCTGATCATCTTGTTTTGATAATGAATTATGCTTCGGTCCATTGATTTCAGTCTTTTCACTGACAAAACCAATCCAGAAGGCATAACTGCCTTGTAAATAGTGCTGAAAGTCCCATTGTTAATCTTATTTGAATCCTTTAAAGTGGCTTTGATTGCAGCATCGAGATCTACAGCCTGCCTGAGATTCTCGACAAACACATTCCCTGCTATTATTGTTGTTCGGCTACTGGTTGCTTCATCTACAATGCCTACACTTTTTGACACCTTTTCTTGTCTCTCTCTTATCATAAAGAGCAGAACCACTATGGTGACTGATACAAACACCGCAAGACCTGAACCAATAACAGCTAGTATAGTCCTGTAAGAAACCTCATGGTGGTAGTTTGCCCGGTCAGAATCGATAGAGTTTGGACAAGAGAAACTCAATGGCTCCCCACAGAGCCCTTTGTTTCCTTGAAAGCTTGAATCTGGACTCTTCTGGAATGGTACAAATGTTGGTATTGGGCCAGCAAGAAGATTATTTGAGAAATTGACCTCTATCAAGCTCAACATGCCCTTAAATGCTGGAGGAATATTACCAGTAAGCTGGTTACCGGAGACATCCAGAGAAACCAACTTATCTAGTTTCCCAAATTCTGCGGGCAATTGACCATGAAGATGATTGAAACTCAAATTTAAAGCTATCTGCAAGTTGCGAATATGACCAATCTCCGGAGGTATACTTCCAGTTAAGTAGTTGCTACCAAGTTCCAATTCAAGCAGTTTCACACAATTTCCAATCTCATGAGGTATTTCCCCTTTGATCGAATTCTGATCCAAGAGCAAGTACTGCAATCTTGTTATATTGCAAATTTCACTGGGTATAGTACCATTAAATCTGTTGCTGCTTAAATCAAGCTTGTTAAGACTCTTGCACCCAAGAATTGAGCTGGGAATATCTCCGAAGAGACTGTTTCCAGAAAGAATCAACTCTTGAAGATTCGTAAGTTGTCCGATCTCCGGAGGAATTATTCCTGTAAATCCATTATAGGCCAAATTTAGAAGTGTAAGATTAGTACACCAAGCAAACTCCGAGACAACTTCACCAGAGAGATTGTTATTATCTGCTTCAAAGTATGTGAGGCTACTAACATTTCCGATTGTCCTGGGAATGACACCAACAAGTTTGTTATTCCCAATTCGAATGCTAGAAAGGCCTCTGCAGTCACCAATTGCTTCAGGAAGATCACCAGTGAGTCCGTTCTGGGTGAGAACCAAAACTTCCAGCTTCCCCATGGCAAAAATGCTCTTCGGTATTGGCCCATCAAGCCGGTTTGAATGAAGGTTAAGCAACTTGAGTTCAGAAACCAAGCCTAGATTATCAGGAATCTTACCAACTAACTGGTTCTCATAGGCTGTAAAAACTCTCAAATTGGTCAAATGGCCCACCCAATGTGGAATAGAACCACTCAACCTATTGCCCGAAATCTGAATATCCTGCAACTTTTCTAGCACCTCAAATTCTCGAGGTATCTCTCCTACGAGTAAGTTGTTTGACAAGTTCAATGATCTAAGGTTTCTAAGACCACCTAACTCCACTGGAATAAAACCTTCAAACTTATTCAACGACAAATCCAGATATTCAAGTTCAGACAAATTCCCAAAAGCTGAAGGAATCGGTCCATTGAAGTTATTATAAGAAAGGTCAAGCTGCTTTAATGCTTTAAGATTAGAGATTAGAGTAACATTACCCCTAAGCATACGCCTAGAAAGATCAAGTCTTTCAACAAAGGTATGGTTCAAGCTACAACGAATGCCTTCCCAGCTGCAGTAGTCTGTGCTGTTGTCACCCCAACCTGATACACCACCCAGCTCTTTTTTAATGGCTAACAATATAGCTTGGTCGTCGAGCTGAGCATCCACTAGAAATAACTTTGATAGGAACCCAACTAGCAAAAATGACAAGTACAAAAATGCCATTATTTTGAGCTTATCTTTGATTACAGAGCTAACTCTTCTTCAATACGAAAACTCAATAACATCACTTCCTGATTAAAACCCACTTTACCTTTCAACGGCTCGTTCCTTTTTTGTATGTTGTTGTGTCCAAATATCAAGTTTTGGAGGAAAAAACAGTGAGCTTGGAGGTAAAGAAAGCAACTTTCTTATTGATCAAAGCATCATATCATAGAAAAATGGAGAATACCAAGAGATTGAAAATCCAAAAAAGGATAAAACATTTCCAAGAAATCCCATTAAGAGTCAGAATACAAGTAGTGAAGGAGAAGCAAGCAACCCCATAGTTTTAGGAAAAGAAAGAATGATTACAGTGAGAGAGAGAGAGAGAGAGAGAGAAAGAGAAGGAGATTGAAAACAAGAAGAAAGAAACAAAAGAGTTAAGAGATAGTATAATAGAACATGGGGAGAAAGAGGAAATGAACGGTTGTTGTTGTTGCTGGAAATATGTTGCTTAGATCAAAGAAGATGATCAGTGTTCTTTTTGCAGAAACCAAACAAACCAAAAGAGGGCAAAGGCTAAAGTAGGGAGAGAAAGAGAGGAAGAGACAGTGCACTATGTTTGGGTACACTGCAAGAGGCAAGGTTATTACAGATAGATTCGGTTCGAGGTTTCAGAATAAGAAAAGAATCGTTTGTCGCACAAGCCTTTTTCTTTTTTCTCTTTTTTTTTTCTTTTTTTTTTTTTTCACGAGAAATGGGCAGTGTTGAGTTAATGAAGGCTGCACTGCATCAAACACACACATACATAATGGAGGCTGCACTGCATCACAACTCTCTCTCTCTCTCTCTCTCTCTCTCTCTCAGAGACTGAAAACTGAAACGTGTAATGGGACATGGGACATGGGACATGATGCATCACCCAACGACAGCCCTACATGATCTTTCGCTTAGTTCTTTTATTATTTTTACACAAGCATCATAGTTGTGAATTTCATAAGGGAGAAATTTAGTTAATTGTTTGATAATTACAAGCTGAATTTTTTTTTTTTTCGAAATACAATAAAAATGCTCTTTTAGCAGTAAGAATAGAGCTTTTAAATTTCACAAAAAAAATTATCATATGATCTTAATATATATTTTAGGAGAATAAATAAACGAGTTTATCATTTTACTAAATTAAAATATATTTTATTTAATATATGAAATTAGAAATATAATTTTAAATAACTTTTAAAAATAAGATTAATTAAATAAAAAAACTAACAAACAAACCAATTATTAAAAAATTATTAAACTACTAACTAAATCTATCTAAAAATGAGATCATTTATTCGAGTCCAAAGACTCATTTGAAATTTGATAAGATATAAATAAAAATATTAAACTCGTTAATTAGATTTAGCGTAAATCAAAAGCCTATTTTCTAAATAGATCGAGCTTTATTCAAGAAATCTAAATCACATGTCCAACCCTCTCCAATATTTATTAAAATATGTTTTATATATTTTATATATTATATTAAAAATTAATATATATTAAATAAGAATTTAAATATTACGTATTTTAGTTTAAACATGAAAAACTCAATTTCTTATTAATATAATCATTATTTTTTTTTGTTTGCAAAAAATATATATATGGGCCTGCTGGGTCTGCCTCTTTGAAAAAGTGAATGAGCCTTAAATAATTAATATTTCGAATCAAATGGAGCCATAAAATATATTAATATTTTTTTATTTAAATTAAATTTAATTTAATTTAATCTATGAATAGACTTACCGATAATAAATAAATAAGCAAATAAAATTATAACAGACATATAATTTTGTATAGAATTATCTTAAGACTAGTTGACACTCAAAATGTCAAAAAAACACCCTTAAAACGGGTGAACAAACGTGAAACCAGGACGAAGAGGACAAACAAGCCTCGCTTGACACTATCGTGTGTTGATCAACTAATGTTTGCGTTGATTAGTGTCAACCGATTGGAACTTGCTTCAATCAGCAATAGGCAATGTCAATCGAATGTTTAAGCTGGGAGAAAATTTCAAAATTCTTCCATTTCTTTCTTGGAGTTTTGGGGGAAAAAAAATTTAAATCTCAAGGGGCATAATTTCGAGCCGATAGCGTGGGCGCTATTCTTCGAGCGACAAGTCTCCTTGTCAATCTATGGGAGCAATGGGTTCGATCAATCCTCCTAAAGTAAAGGTCGATCGACCAGGGTTCCAAATTCAGAAAGGGGAGAGATTCTCGATCGACAGTGCCAATCGACACTCTTGATTGGATTTTCTTTTCTTTTCTTTTTAAATTATCCAAACATTATTTATAAAATTTTCATAATTAATTTTTTTATATAAATATCTGATTTTTCTGAGTCGTTCATTAGTTTTCGTCCTGTCCATCCACTCCAGTTCGCTTCAATCATAAATAGTTCACTCCATTTTAATTTTAAAACACATCCAGCATTTTTAAAATCTCCCGACATGTTTATTTAAACGTAATCTTTAAGTTTATTGTTAAGAATTTTTAACCTAAATCTCCCAAGTTTGAGCCGAAGCCCGAAGGATTTTGAATGGTCGAGTCCAAGGAATGCCGGTTCTAATGCAAGAAGTCTTGACAAAGCAGAAGATGAAGAAATCTCAGTTCGAGAGGAATCCAAAGTTCGAAGTTTCAAAAGTAATACTGAAAACTCTTTTCGAAGGGTCCTATCCAAAACGAAACTCTTCTTAAGGAACTCAGATCTAGCTAAGAATTTGCTTGATGATCGATCGTGATCCAAAAGAATCCCAGTCAACGCGAAATTCTACCCAACTATCTGTAATCAACTCTCAAGGTAACTTTATTGCTTTAAACATAACTTAAGGCTTATTGTTTGCCCGCAAAACATATGCCATGTAAACATTAGGTTTGCACGTTATCTATGTTTAATATAATTCTTCGTACATGCATATATATATATATATATATATATATATTATTACAACAATCATAATGTTGTTATGCTGCCCAAAGGTGTAATCTAGGTAGGGACAATTTAGTAATTTTGTTTGTCATGCAATAATATGTCATGATTTTGACATTTAGTACATATCATTTAAAATTAAGTATTTTTGTCATAAAATATACCCTCTGATTCCTTTTTATAATTTCCAGCACCTAGTATAGAATTATACTATGATTAGGTTTTATCATGCATTGCACTATATTATCTTACTATATAGGGATTTTTATGTAGATAATCCTGTTGACCATCCGGATATGCATCATATAGAAAACTATGGATTAGGTTTTCTAGTTATATTTCTCATCTATGTTTTATATTGTTCATTTATAATTTGCCTCATTTATTTATTTATCCATCTTTTATTTAAATTATGTTATTTAATTACGTAACGGATGTTATAATTGTAATTAAAGGGCAATACATCACCCAAAGTTATTAGCCTATTTGTGTTATTTTAAAATATATATGTGACAATTGAAATATCCAAATGTTCAGAAAACTATACGTTTGCATTACAATGGAAGATGATATATAATATAATTTAAGTCTATATGTGGATAAGCGGAGCCTGGATTTATCCTAAGGGAAGTTAAGAGTTTTGATACCTCTTAAACGTGTATTGTAAAATTAAAATAAAAAACGACTAAGAGTATACCTCTAGTCGTTTTTTATTAAAAAATAGCCTTCCTACCAGCAACAAATAAATTCTCTCTCATTTTTGTATAGTCTTCTAGTCTTTTTTTTTTTTTTATAATCTGGCAATTTATAAAATAGATTAAGAACTATATTAGAGGATTTATTTTCTATAATCCAATAATTTATAGACTAAACTAGGCTATATTAAATTAGAGTTATATTACACCACCAAAAAATCTTTATTCAAATTAGTTATTGAGATAAAGGTAATTATTTTTAACTCTTATTGTTAGAGTAGTTTATTATGAATAGGATTTAGTAAAATAATATCATTCAAATAATTATCAAATAACTATTTGGTCCACTTAAATTATCAAAATTGGAATAGTTTGATATTTAAATTCAAACGTAATATAGCTAGAAATTACTCTACCCTAACTCTCACTCAATTAAAAATTCAAATAAATAGCTCACATAGTCAAAACTCTATATATCATTTTAGTCTAAATTTTAAAGCATAACAGTTTGACCGAATTGCAAGTATCATAACAAATTGGTCCTTCACGTTAGCTTTTCTCTCACATTTTATGTTAGCATACCTGCTAACAAATGTCTCCTCTTTTTTATTTTTATTTTTATTTTAAAAATTTTTCATTTACTTTTATCTTTTCAAAATATGTACAAAGAAAATAAATAAATAATAATTTATTTTATAAATAAGAATAAGTTTTTGCAAATAATAATTAATTTATAAATATATAAAATATATATATTTACTTTAATTGTATAAAAATAATTTTTCATTTTTCATTTATTTCTCTTTTTCTTTTTTGATTTTCTCTTCTTTATAATAAATACTAAAAAATAAATGATAATTTACATTATAATTTAAATTAATATTGTAATAAACAAATAATTTATAGAAATATAAAGCTTTTTATTTCATTAATTTTATAAAAAATACTTGTAATATTTTCTTCTTCCCTTTCATTTTCTTCATTTTCTTCTTTAAAATACATAGAAAAATAAAAATAAAAATAAAATTTATACTGTTATTTTAAATTACTTTTATGAAATTAAATAAATTATAAAAATAAAAAAAATCTATTTACAATAGTTTATAAAAATATTTTTATTTATTATTTTTTCTTTTCTTATCTTTCTTATAATTTTTCCTTTGCTTTCTCTGGTTTATAAATAAATTCAAAGAAAAATAAATAATAATTTATATTATATTCTTAATTAATTTTTTAAAAATTAATTTAATTTATTATATAAGTTATTATACATTTTTGTTTTTATTTATATAGAGAAAAATGGAAATTAAAAACTTAAAAATATTTTTTATAAAATTAATGAAATATATACTTTTATAGTTAATTATATTTTTTAAAATTAATTTAATATATAATATAATTATTATTGTTATTGCCATTTATTTATAAAATAAAAAAAGAATAAAAGAAAAATGAGAAAAGAAATAGGAAAGAGACGTGTTACAACTAGCTGGTGATCTCCAGCTAGCTACTAATAGAATAGTAATGAAAAAGCTAACGGAAGGGATGAATTTGCTATGATACTTGCAATTAGAACTAAATTTGTCACGTTTTAAAATTCAAGACTAAAAGGACATAAGTCAAAACATTTTGAGATTATAGGTGCTATTTACTTTAAAGATTCACACGTCTGTTTCTATTTTTGAACAGTATGAGCATTTATGTATGACTTGGTTACTCAATTATAGACATTTTCTATTACAAACTTAGAACTTGATATTTTAAAGTTGAATTGCCAAATTTTAACCATTAAAGATTAACATAATCCCTTTTTTGGGTTAAAGACAATGGAAAATTCTTCTGTACGGTGATGCAAACAATATTAATTAGATGTCGCGATTAAAATCAGAAGCTTCATGTTTAGTTGTTTCTAAATGTGTCAAAAATACTAGATTGTTAAAAATATATGCCACAACCTCTGGGATTTTTGTCCCCCCTTTGAGCTTTGATTTGTCTCTCCCGTTCAAAGGGCCCTTCACCTAAATAAAGACAGTAAAATTATATTAAATACACTTTGGTTGACAAATCTACTATTTATTGGACCTGTCTTGTTTACTTATCTGTAAGCTCATCAATTGTCATTTGGTAAAATAGAATTGTTAAACTAAAAGTTAAGCTTAGTTAATTGATTCATGTAGTGATATTTAAAAAGTGATATCTAATTAAATATGAATTCAAATTTTAATAATTACAATTTTTTTTTATTTTTAAACTGCGGTCTCATTTGTAATAAAAAAAAAAACTAGACTTGTAAAAGTAGAATTGTCATTTGGTAAAGTAGAATTGTAAAGCTAAAAGTTAAGCTTAGTTAATTGATTCATGTAGTGATCTTTAAAAAGTGATCTCTAATTAAATATGAATTTAAATTTTAACAATTATAATTTTTCTTTTATTTTTAAACTGTGATCTTATTTGTAGTAAAAAAAAACTAGACTTGTAAAAGCCAACTCTTGCTTCTCTTTTTTTCTTTTAATTTTTTGTCGTACAATTTCTTGTCTTTGGTTTTTTAAGCTTTCTTTGATGAGGTGAACACAAAAATGAAAAGATAAGAAATTAAAAAGGAAAAAAGTGAAAAGATAAAATAAATATTTTTTTTCTTTTTTATTGGTATGTTTGATAAGAAAAATAAAAAAGTTGAAAGAAATTATTTGTTTTCATCCATTACTCGGTAAAATTGAAAAATAAAAAAAAATATAAATTATTTTATCGTATTATTATACCTTTAACGAGTTAATATAACAAATTAAAGTTTAAATAATGATAGATAATGATTTAAACATTAGAATTTGACTCACATCCTCCCATTTTCTTTTCCCTTATCTTTCTAATTCAAAATGATTGAGTTAATAAAAATATCTA
>JBBYHM010390236.1:0-14636 GCA_038381775.1 Adansonia rubrostipa | reverse complement strand
GCAAAATGCCTCATTTTATCCTCATTATTTTGATAGCTCTTGCTCATGCATTTTATGCCATATCCATGCATCTTGTTTCTTTAATCCATGTAGGAATCATTAGCCTAACACATTTCAAGCACATTTATACATTGGCTTGCATGAATCATTGTCATTTTCAACATCTATAACATTTTCTTGTCAAAGCGCATAACACTTTTTTTGTCTAGATCATTGGTAAACTTAGCATCCCCATTCATGTTATGTGCTATCCCCCTACATGTTCATTGTCTTCTCCTGGTCTAAATGCATGTTTGATGGCTATCAAAATTTCATTTTCAAAATCTCCTTAAGCCAAGCATGTTAACTCAACCAATGAGGATTAGCATGAACTTAGTATTTTCCTTAAAGTTAGCAAAATATCTTGGGGAAAATTAAGTTTTTCACATCTGAAATCTTGGTTAAATAAGCTTAAATCTTCTAATTTTGCAACAAAATGGCCTTACACTTGTTCCTAAAATGTTTGTGCCTTGTTTTTGAGTTGAAACCTTGAGTAGTATGATCAACGGGCTGTTTCATCATCCTAAAATACTCTGGGACTGTGCAAATGAGCTCGTGACGCTCATGCCACTCTTTTCCTTCAGTCATGAATGTTCGAATGGAAATGACTTGAGTTTGGACCTGAGAACATAAGGAAAAATAAAAATATACCCCTATTTGCTTTGTCCCATACTGGTAACACAACTGTTGCAAATTAAAAAAATCACTTTAAAATCTTAAATGATTTTTCATGAATATTTTGATATTTTTCTCTCAAAGTGTGTTGAATTATCTTAAAGAAGATGTCTTATTCACCCCTGGATCATTCCGGATGAGAGAGTTATGATTTTTCAAATCTAAACTGTGCAAAACCTCTAGAATCTGAACATGCATTCTGGTTGGGCCGTTTAGGCCCACTAAATGATTTTTTCAAATTTTTCAAACATTTTTCATAAAAGGTTCATAAAATTCCTTTTTCGAAAAGGTATTATTTGTAATTCTTTGATACCAAATAAGTCTGAAATGATTTTCAAATTTTGAGACACCTTGTCTCTTGTATGCTTTACCAGTAGTGAAATTAATCTGAACTTGAAAATTTATTCCTCCGAGAATTGACTTTTTGGGATATTTGGAATATTTGTAGATTGACTCTTGTCGAGTTACCTTTCTAACGATATCTTGTCCACCTTCTAAAACCTTCAAATCAATTTAGAATAAATTCAGAAAGTGGGATCGAGCGATGCTGTCCCTTGTTCTAGGTCATGGTCAAAATTAAGTTGTTTCCCAAAATTTCGTCTCGAGACATCTGAATGTCACCATTTCACCCTGATTAGCCTCAAGAACATGCTTTAACCTCCCATAGGCTCGTATCAAGGCACAAACATATTTTACATCTTTACCATCCTCATTCACAATAATTTATTTCACCCAAAGTCGTCAAAATGCTCACTCGTCTTCTAAATCACAAGGTTTTGTGAACTTAATTTCTCCAACTCGACTTCTTTAAAGAAGCGTCAGATATGCCACTTTTGGGGATACTCTAACCTTGACCTTCCGAGGGGACACTCCAACCCCACTCTTCAAATTTGTCAAGATCTAAAAAAATCTTCCTTTGTCAAATTATTTGTCATCCATAGGGATACACCAACCCTGACTTTCTGATAGGTACTCGAACCTGGACCTTCCGAGGGGACACTCCAACCCCGCTCATTAAATTTGTCAAGATCTAAAAAAAATCTTCCTTTGTCAAATTATTTGTCATCCACTGAGATACTCTAACCCTGACCTTCCGAGGGGATGCTCTAACCCTACTTTTCAAATTTATCAAGATCTAAACAAAATCTTTCTTTGTTAAATTATTTGTCATCCATGAAGATACTCTAACCCTGACCTTCCGAGGGGACACTCCAACTCCGCTCTTCAAATTTGTCAAGATCCAAAAACATCTTCCTTTGTCAAATTATTTATCATCCACGGGGATACTCTAACCTCGACTTTCTGAGGGGATACTCCAACCCCGTTTTTCAAAATTATCGACCTTAAAAAAAATCTTCTTTAGTCAAATTATTCGTCATCCACGGGGATACTCCAACCCCATTTTTTCAAGGGGATACTCCAACCCTGTCTTCCTACTATAATTAAATTTTCTCCTTCTCAGATTTCCATTAATATGTCAAACAAGCCTCGTTTAATCAAGAAACCCAGATGCATCTCGAAAATTATCAATTCAGTTATTCCCAGATAATCAATGCCAATTGCGAGATAAATTCCAATAGTCCATCTTTTCCTTTATCATTGCATTGAATGATCCATGTTATGTTACTTCATTTATTGCCTTACTAACATGACTTCTTCGTGATGATTATTTGCATTCATCTTTTCCAATCATTTCAAGTAAAACTAAGGGTAATATTCCACATAGGTATCTCTCCAGTGCCTAAAGTGGAATATCCCATTTTTCAAAGTAAAATCCAAAGGTCATTTTATTGAAAATCTTTATATTCCCTATCTCCTTAGGGCATATATGAGATTAATCTTTTTCATCAAAACCTGGATTTGTATTTCTATAAGATTCATGCATTAAAACGGGTTATATCGAAATAATGATGAGTTAAGATCGAAAGAATCAAAATTAAGATAAGACATAGCTAGTAAGGTACCAATTTAAGGTGTCACAAAGAGGTTCGTACCTCATTGTGCGTAACCGAACCCAAACAATGAATCTTTGTATTACGTAGACCGCGGGATCAATGTTTTGAGTTTCGTAACTCAAAACATAGGTTTCAATAGGCATCCAGTTATGCCTAGCCCAAAATGATCGGTGGCGACTCCAAGCGTTGGCCATTTTGTGATGGTCATCCAAGACCAATAAGATAAGCAATTCGTCTTATGGTCCTTTCACTGTATAACAAGTCGAGAATCCATACTTTCTCATTCTCATCACATCACTAAGGAAAAGTCTCAGTCAAGAAGACATTTCCAAGTCAAAAAAATATTTTAAGTCGTATGCACCCATAGATCTGTAAGGATCCACCTCGAGGTACGTTGCGACAGTAAAGATCAACTTTCTTGTGATGCCCGACAATCGGTACCTTATTAATCATGACATAAATTTTGATTCTTAATCAATTTCATTATTTGATATTGAATTATAATTCTCATATATCAAAAATTAAATTTTACAAAAAAAATTAATTATTCTGGATGGAAAAATCAAGTTTTTGATATTTTTGAAAATCAAAATATTTTTCGTATAATCCTGGAAAACTAAGAGAACATAAAATTTTTTTATTATTCTCTTTCATACCCTGCTAGAGAACCAGTGGAATATGAAAGATTTTAAAAAATAAAAATATCCTTTGTACCTCATTAAAGAGCCAGTGGAACACAAAATGTTGTATTTTTTGAAATTCAAAAAAGTCTCGATTTTTATCTTTAAAAGGTTATCTTATTATTAAAATAATTTATGAACCCTCCTCATTTTCTGGGAGAACTTTTACTTACTGTTTTAATATTGGAGACATTGCCTTAATTTTCTAACAATATCTGATTTCGTTAAAATATTAACAAAATAACCTAAGACTCGAAAATGATCTTAAAATGATGAACTTAACCTAATGTGTACTTTCGACATAAAAGTACCCCAAAAATCATGTAGAATTTTATTCTAATGCAAAATTACAAAAATGCCTCTAGGGTATACCATTGACATAAAAGTATCCCAGACTCTAAAATGATTATAAAATTATGAACCTATCCTAAAAATGCACCATGATCCTAAAAGCATCCCAATGATTACCTAAGACTTAGCTTTAGGAAATATTATCGAAATGGCCTTAGGGTGTACCTTCGATATATACGTATCCTAGTAACCTAAAAGATTAGAAAATGATGATAAAATGATGAACCTATCCTAAATATACACATTTAGCCTAAAAGCATCTCGATGAGTACCTAAGATTTTATTTTTATGAAAAATTACCAAAATGCCCCTAGGGTATATCTTTGATATAAAAGTATCCCGGTTATCCTAAGGACTCGAAAATGATGATAAAAGGATAAATCTATCCTAAATATGTATCTTTGTCCTAAAAGCATCTTGGTGAGCACCTAATTCTCGGCTTTATATAAAATTACCAAAATGCCCTTCGGATGTATTTTCGATGTATATATATCCTGGTAACCTAAAGGGCTAAATGACATCATGAACAAATAAACCTACTCCTATTGTACACCGTCGACATTAAAGTATCCTAATGATCATATAGGACTCGGTTCTAAAGAAATAACTAAAATACTCCTAAGGTTTACCTTTGTCCTATAAGTATCCCGATAACCTAGAGAACTCGAAAATGATATGAAATAACATTTATACCCTACATGGGCAACTTAAATATCAAGATAGACCTAAAATGCAAAAATTGCTAATAGGTCCCTATATTTTTTAAAATTATATTTCATATCCTAATCGAGAGCTGAAAGAATACAAAAGGTTTTAATAATCTTTACACCCTACGGAAGACCATAAGATTGTTAGAAATATTCTTAAATTGTCAAAAATGTCATATGAATCCTAAAATGCAAAGTTTTTCTAAATATTCCTAATATTTTCTAACTTTACTATTTAGTCCTTATATAAAATAAAATCATAATTAATCACAAAAGTCATCACAGAAAATTATGAAAATCATATAAAAAATCATATGATAAATTTAGCCAAATACCTATGGCCTTAGAACAAGAATTTGTCAAATTTGCAAATAAGTCTTTAAATTTTCTAAAATTGTATTTCATTCCCTAGTAGAAAAGTAAAAGAATACGAAAATTATAATAATTTCTATACCCCTTCGGAAGACCATAGAAATATTAAAAATATTTAAAATAGAAAAAGACCATTCTACCCTTAAATGCTAAGATCTGCTAAATGGTCCCTAAACTTTTCTAATTTTGCAATTTGATCCCCAGATAGAAAAACACCATAAAATATCAGCAAACATCTGGAAATTAACTTGAAAAACATAGCAAACATTGTCATGAAGATTCGACCAAACACCTTGCCTTGAAACAAAATTCTTCACTTTTTGCAAACTAGTGCCTAAATGTTGTAAAATTACAAATTAGCCCCTAAAATGTAAGAAATGCATAAAATATGTTTGAAAATGCCTAAAACACTCCTTCCATGATGCTAATGAGTTTAGGCCAAGCAAGGATAGTATATAAAAAAATTTAAACTTAATCCTTGAATTTTTTATTATTAAAAAACAACCTAAAAACCATAAAATTATAATAATAAGCATAAAATCATCATCAAAATTTCCTATTAAATTTAGCCAAGGTGAGGAGTAAGATACATCAACATTTTATAATACAAAATCATGAAAATAACCATGAATAAATATTAAATACAAAAATAAAATCATAAAAATAAATATTTAAATATATTATCAACATATTAACAGTGAAATATCAAGAAAAACAATATAAACATAAACATATATATATATACACAACAAAACTAATACCTGATCAACAACAACAATATTTCATAAAAAAATCAAGCTTTAACTAAAAAAAATAAATATAACAACAAATATGTAGAAGATTGTTCATTGTCAATGTGTTAGCCTTTCAACATGGATGAGACTCCATGAGCCTAACATGATTTTGACTCATAAAAATGAAGAAAAATTATGGATATAAGCAAAAATTACAAGATTTCTACATTAAATTACCTTGAAAGGCTTGAAAACTTTAAAATTCTTGAAAATTATTCTAGAAAATTTTAGAAAATGGTTAAATTTGGCTATGGAAATCATTAGCTATTTGGGAGAACTTGTCCCATGGTTTTTCAAGGTGGGAGGGACATCTTGGCCGAATGACTTTTATCTTTTTCTTATTTATTTTTTTATATTTTATATTTTATATTTATTTGATTTGATTTCTATTAATTAAATGATTTGATTTAAATTAATTAAATTTGTCTTTTAGTGGATGATGTCATGCATAGCATCATCAATTTTAGAGAATTTTAAAAGAAATTTATATAATCTATAAAATTATACCGTAAAAATTAGTTAAAAAGATTAAATTGTAAAAATTAAAAATTATGTATCTGAAAGAAAATTTCATATGATCAATTTAATTTAATCTAATAATAAAAATAATTTATAATTTACAAAAAAAACATTAAAAATAACAAAATAACAAACTAGTAAAATTTTACGAGAAAACCCTTACCGAAAA
This sequence comes from Adansonia rubrostipa, assembly GCA_038381775.1. Lineage (NCBI taxonomy): Eukaryota > Viridiplantae > Streptophyta > Magnoliopsida > Malvales > Malvaceae > Adansonia > Adansonia rubrostipa. The sequence goes on along the minus strand of JBBYHM010390236.1, from coordinate 8,375 downwards.
AATTGTTATATGTGAAAAAATGCAAATCTCATAAAATAATTTGAATTTATCAAAACTAATTTAATATGATTTAAACAGTAATATTTGAAGAATTTTGAAAATTATGAACTTAGAAAAATATTCCCGAAAAAGTTTACGAAATGGAAAATTCTTTATTTTAGAAACGAGAAAATTCTAAAAAAATGAAAAACACATAAAATAAATTGAATTTTGAAATATATATATATATATGAATTAAACAATAATATTTAAAGAATTTTAAAAATTATAAACTCAAAAAAAAATTTTGTCAAAAAATTTACAAAATAGAAAACTCTGTATCTTAGAATCAAAAAAATTTTTGAAAAAATGCAAAGCTCATAAAATATAATAAATTTTGAAAAAAAAAACTAATTTAATGGTAGTTAAATGAAAATATTTAAAGAATTTTCAAGTTCAAAATTCATAAAGATTCCACCGAAAATTTTACAGATAAAGGAAAACTCATATTTTAAAACGATGAAAATTTTAAAAAATTACATTGAAACTTATATCAAATGAATAAAATATTCAAAATATTAATGAAGAATGGCAAAGATGAAAATCTGAGACCCGAAATAAGTGTTTACAGAAAAAATTCAGGAGCAAAATACTCATGAAACAGTGAAGAATTCAAAAATAAGTAGCAAAATTGCCAACTTGATACCCTATAGTGAAAATGCCGATACAAATTTTTTTTGAATATTTATGATTTTTCGGAGTGCATATCGGCATAAATACCATAGTAGTATCAGTAAAATTATACGACAGTCAACTTCTCAAATTCAACAAAAATTCTCAAAAAATTCCTAAAAATGAGAAATTTGACCGTGATAACATTTGCAAGAACAAATTTTTAAATTTTCAGATTCTAAAGTTAAAAAGCTAGTTTCTTACCCTGATATTCATCTTTTTATCTGAGATTTGTTCTATACAACCTTTTAAATTGTGCTAGTTTTGTTACGTGCACCTGTGATCATTTAAGCACAATTAAATATACTTGAAAAAATCTAATTCACCCTGAGGAATTCTACCTTTACCAGGTGGCCACTAAATCCTTTATCTCAGATATTTTTATACTTTCGAAAAATGGGACCCAGATAAAATTAGATGACTACAATGCTAGGATTGGATACAAAAATCATGGTCCATAAATTACCTGTAAAACCAAAATGCAAACCAGATCAATAGAAGTTAAAAAGAATAAAACTGGAAATGCTTCTAAAAAATACCTAGAATGTGTTGCAAATATTGTTCCGGTTCCTAAAAAGGATGGTAGAGTCAAAATGTGTGTAGACTACGGAACCTGAATCGAGCAAGTTCAAAGAATAATTTCCCTTTTCACTATATAGATACTCTAGTTGATAATACTATGAAGAATTATCTGTTTTCTATCATGGATGGATTTTAGGGTATAACCAGATAAAAATGGCATCAAAGCACATGGAAAAGACTACATTTGTCACAATGTGGGGAACTTTTTGTTATAAAGTGGTGCCATTTGGACTTAAGAATGTCATGGAAACTTATCAAAGGGTAATGGTCACCCTATTCCATGATATGATGCACAAATAAATAGATGAATTCATGGATGACATGATTGCCAAGTCAATCCAAGAGGAGGGACACGTCATGGATTTACGAAAGCTATTTAAAAGACTAAAATATTATCAGTTGAAGTTGAATCTGGCAAAATGCACTTTTAACGTAAGATCAAGGAAATTATTAGGCTTTATTATGAGTGAAGAAGGGATTGAAATTGATCTAGATAAGATCAAAGCCATACAAGAATTACCATTCTCTTATACGCAAAAAGAGGTGCAAAATTTCTTAAGGAGGCTAAATTACATTGCTAAATTCATATCCTAACTAATAAATAATTATGATCTGATATTCTGGCTTTTGAAAAAATAAAACCCTAGTGAATGGAATGAAAAATGCCAGGAAGCATTTGAGAAAGTTAAATATTATCTTTATAATCTACCAGTGTTGGTACCACTGGTACTGGGAAAACCTTTGATTTCGTACTTGTCAATATTTAAGAAGTCTATGGGTTGTGTGCTGGGACAACAAGATGAGATAGGAAGAAAGAAGCACATGATTTATTATCTCAGCAAAAAATTTCATAACTATAAGGTAAATTATTCTCAAATAGGAAAGATATGTTGTGCCCTAGTTTGGGCTACAAAAAGGCTCCAACAATACATGTTGTATCATACCACCTAGCTGATCACCAAAATAGACCCGATCAAGTATCTGTTCGAAGCAATGGCTTTATCAAAAAGGATAATTAGAGGGAAAGACTTGCTATCAAAATATGATATGATTTATATCAATCAGAAAGTAATTAAAAGAAGTGCTATTGTTGAATTCCTAGCAAGCTGGGCACTCGATGATTATCAGCCATTGAATTTTAACTTTTTAATAAGGATTTAATGAATATTTCGGTAGAAGAGAAAGGAGAGTCATTTGAGGAATCAACATGGAAGATGTATTTCGATGAAGCATCAAATGCTTTGGGCCATGGAATAAAGGTGATTTTGATAACTCCAAAATGGGACTATTACCCTTTTACCACATGATTAGACTTCGATTATACTAATAATGTAGTAGAATATGAAGTATATGTTATGGGACTCTATATGGCTGTAGAAATAAGAAAGGCTTTGCTGATTTATCAATTGCGTGGAGAATGGGAAACTTGAGATTCGAGGATGCAACAATATAGAAAGTTGATTCTAGAATTGCTTAAAGAGTTTTAGGCAGTGGAATTCATTCATTTGTCCCAGGATGATAATCAAATGGTAGATGCTCTAGCCACTTTAGCCTCGATGTTAAAAGTAAATGAGAAGCAAGAGGTAACACTAATTTAGATAAGTATATACGAATCTCCTAATATTATTGCAATTTTGAAATGGTAGTAGATGGCCTCCCATGGTATCACGATATTAAAAGATATCTTAAAGATCGAGTATACCCAAATAATGCCTCTAAAACTAAAAAAAAAAAGACTTTAAGGAGGTTGGCAATGAATTTTGTTCTAGATAGAGAGATTCTTTACCGAAAAAGTTATGACCAAATATTGCCAAAGATGTGTTGATGTTCCCAAGGCACAGAAGATACTGAAAGAAGTGTACGAGCTAATTTGCAAAATCCATGCAAATGGACATAGAATGGTGAGACAAATTATGAGATTAAGCTACTTTTGGATGACCATGAAAGGTGATCTTATCAAGTATGCCTAAAAATGTCATAAATACCAAGCCTATGCCAACAAGATCCGTATACCACCTTCACTATTGCATATCGTAACCATGCTATGACCTTTCTCTATGTGCGGCATGGACGTTGTTGGATCAATTGCCCTTATAGCTTCGAACTGCAATCATTTTATCCTGGTGGCTATAGATTACCTCAGCAAATAAGTTGAAATAGCCTCCTCTACAAATGTGACAAGGTCTACGATAATAAAATTCCTGAAGACTAACATTACTTATCGATTTGGGATCTCTAAAAGAATTATAATTGATAATGCCTCCAATTTGAATAATAAATTGATGACAATGGTGTGTACCCAACTTAAAATTTCCTATTACAATTCAGTGACATACCGTTGAAGATGAACAAAGTTATGGAGGCAACTAATAAAAATATTAAGAGAATCATAGGGAAGATGGTAGAGACCTACAAGGATTGGCATTAGAAGCTCCCCTCCGCTCTCTTGGCATATAGAACTTCAGTCTGAATTTCAAGTAGAGCAATGCCCTATTCGTTAGTCTATGGCATAGAGGTTGTCCTATCGATTGATGTTGAGATTCTTTCACTCCATGTTCTAATGGAAACCAAGTTGGATGAAGCCAAATGGGTCCGAGATTATTATGAGCACTAAATTTCATTAAGGCAAAAGGCTAAAAGCTATTCAACATGGGCAGACATACTAGAAAAGAATAAAAAAAGCACATGATGAGAAAATTTATCCTAGAAAATTCCAGGAAAGGGAATTGGTACTAAAAAAAATTTTGCCTGGTTAAAAAGATCCTTAAGGCAAATGAACAGCTGAATTTCATTAAGGAAAGAAGGCATTTTCAAAAAGAGCATTGATGTTGGCAGAGATGAATGGAGGCATTCTACCAAATCCATCAATTCAAACAATAAAAAAAAGTATTATGCCTAAAAAACAGATGAGAGCTCAAAAGGGCATCTATTTTAAAAAAATAAATGAAAAACCATAAAGGGCATCCAATTAAAGGTGGTATAAAGGGGAGGCTTTAAGCTAAAAACTCAAAGCCGTAGCTCAAGCATTTGAAAAGAATGGCCAAAACACAGTTTGTCGAAAGACTAAGTATGAAAAAGGAATGGTATGATCAAAAGCTTTTCCAAGAAATGAATCTTTGTAAGAGTAAACATTTTATTTAGGAGAAATTTTTGAAGAATTGAATAAAAGATTCTATTTATCTAAGTAATACCCAAATCTCTTTTATACTTTACCATTTTTTTTTGTAAAATAATCAATGTTGCATTATCTTTCATTATTGCAATTCAAGTACATATTTTCCTTTATGTCTTTATTAGACTATCTCTTTAACCATGCTAACATTTCTACTAAATGATAATTAACATTTTAAGGAAAAGGAAATAGATGAAAAGATGACAAGTTGATTTCTTTGCATTACTTTGGAATAATCAAAACATTACAGGTATCTTAGTTAATATTCTAAATTCTTTTATACATTCTAGAAAGGACTAGGATGGACCAATAACATTCATAAGTAGAGTCTTGATAAAAAAAATCAAGTCCTTTAGAGGATTTCTTAGAAAGAAATATTAAAGATCTGATTCTATAACTATTGGGATACTATTACTGTATCAATTTATTTCGGCTGTCGATGGGAAATTTTAAAAACCAGATATTCCCTATTATGCTCTTTTCCTTTAGCTTGTCATTAAATTGTTTTAACTGTTGATAAAAATTTTAGAAGCCATCTATTCCCAATCATGTTCTTCTTTATTAGCTTCTAGATGATATTGGCGCATCACCCCATTTGACCTCTCAGAAGCAACTATATCTTGTCTATAATGATTTTTAAAGATGTTTTTAAATTCAAGTTCAAGCTTGCTCCTACCAACAAGAAAAAAGATCCCCAGCACTTTCTGGAGATGTCTTTAACCCCCAAGTGAAAATTTAGGCCTCTTCCATCAAATAAAAAAGAAATATCCATCACATTTTCTTAAAAGATAAATCCAATTTCAAAATAGGCTGGATTAGAAATTGATCAAGAAAATTAAATCATGAAAATTCTTCATATGTGTCGACGTTCCACGTGCTCGTGCTTTACGAACTTTGGATGATCTGAAGTGCTAAAACATGCTTGACTTAAAAAATATTTTGATGTTTGACATGAAGGAGTGAAAGACCGTCAGACGAATTGCTTATTCAACTAGTCTTGGATGGCGACCACAAAGTGGCCATAAACTTGGAGTCAACACCGATCATTTTAAGTTAGGCATGATTGGATACCTATTGAAAATAATACCAGAGATTCATTATTTTGGGTCTGGAAGTTGGTTACGTGTAGGGAAGGATTAGCACCCCCAAAACGCTTGAAAATCATTACCATCTAACTATATCTTACTTAAATCTCAATTTTCTCGATTCCATTTTTATCATTATTTAAATATAATTCCCTCTAATGCATAAAATTTTATAAAGATATGAGTCCAAGTTTTAATGAAAATTTTATCACCTATGCGCCTCGAAGAGGTGAGAAACATAGGGGTTTTTGATGAAAATGATCTATGGATAGTTTTTTTTTAAATCAAATATCTTATGTCCGACACAGAGAGATACCGACACGAGATACCGTTTTGTGATTCTGAAAATAATTTTTTTTAAAAGCAGGAATGCTCAAGGTCCCTGCAAGAGGAAATGTATTAAGATAGGAAAGAAAATAATAAATAAATCCATAAAAATAGAAACAAAAAAATCAAAAAAAGGATGATCGAAGTGTATCTCGTAGTTGCCTTCCATTATTGATAAATAACCAAGACAACAACATTGAGACTTAGTCAAATTTAGCGGAAATTTAAAGAGAGAAAAAAAAGATTTCGATAACTTAGGGATGTCCTGAAAAAAGTTTGAATTTTAGAAGAAATGTGTAGAGCGGGGTTGAAGTATCCCCTCAGAAGAGTGGGGTTGGAGTATCCTTAAAGGTGAAAATTTGATGTCATTTTAAGGTAAAAGCTGGGTTGGACTATCCCCTCAGAGTAGTGGGGTTAGAGTATCCCCAAAAATAGAGGTTCCTCTTTTGTTTAGCCTTGGTCAGAGTCTAAAGGGCTTAGGCCATGGGAATGAGCCGAGTAGATCATGAGACGTTCAAACACCTCAATAAGAGCATTTCAAAAATTAGGCCAGAAATAGAGGACAGCGTTGCAACATTTCTCTTTCTGAATTTATTTTGAGCTTATTCGGAGGTTTCCAAAGGTAAACAAGGTACCGTTCAAAAGGTAACTCGGTGACGATTAATGTAAAAATATTTAAAAAATCCTTGAAAATCATTTTCTAGGTGGAATTAATTTTTGAACTCAGCTTGTCTCGACACTACTAGCATGTACAGGGTAAAGCTATGATGGACTTTGAAAAATCATTTTGGATTCATCCGAAATTTTTAAAATGCAAATAATACCTTTTCGAAAAGGGAATTTCATGAACTCTATGGGAAAAATATTCAATGGATTCAAAAATATTGTTTGCTACACCGAAACAGCCCGAATAATAAACTGCTCGCCAAATCCTGGGATTTTAGATAGTGAAGATTCGAAAAATCATAACTATTTCATCCGAGATGAGCTAAAGGTAAATGAGATATCGTTGCAAAGGTAATTCAAAATCATTCAAGGGAAAAATACTAATACATTCCGAATAAATCATTTTTTATTTTTAAATAATTTTTCAAAACTAGACCACTATGCTGCCAGAATAAAATAGGGGAGGTATTGGTATTTTTGGTTTTTCATTGGGTTGAGCTCGAGCCATGGACATTTAAACATCCGTAACCAAGATGAGAGGTTGACATGGGCATCACAAGTTTATTCCACAATCCCGGAGTAGTTTGGGATGATGGAACAACCTGTTGACCATGCCATCATGAGGGTGTTTGGCTAAGGACCAAGGATTCACATTTTTTCGACTAAAACACTTCATCCATTTTTTTTTAAAACTAGTGTTCTTATTCTCAGTCCTCCATGAATCCAGAATTGAATACTTGCTTTACCCCCAAGGTTGGAAAACCAACTTCATAAAAATCCTAAGCCCATGTTATTCTCCATGTGTGGGAGATAGCATGTGCCTAACTTGGGGATATTTTTTTAAAACTGGGTTTTCTAGCATTCAAACAAGCATCCCAACACAAGTAAAGTGCCACATACATAATATAGAAAATGGAGAACATATATGCACAAGTAAACATGACATTTTCATAGAAAAGATGACAAAAAATGCATGTAGATGTTAGATAGATGCATGAACATACTTAGGATGAACATGTTTAAAAAGAGTTTGCTAAAAAAGGCATTTTTGCTTCATGGAGCCTATCAAGCTTCTAGGAAATGCATGACCATACTTATGTCATGTGAAGATGCATATTGTAAACATGAGATGCAGATGTGAATGCGGAAGGAACATGGCTAGGTCACATGGATAGAGACTGTTATGGTCATGAAAATTTAAAAGGACAACATGCAAACACCAAGAAAAACATCAAGATCCTAAACTACCATAACCAGAGCCATAAAAATGCATGGGAGTTCTAGGGTGGCCATGAAAGCATAAAAAAGGTTTACTAAGATGATGCTAATGACAAAATAGAAAATATAAAGATCAAGGTAGAAGGGATATACCAAAAAGCTTGAACTTACCTTTCTCAGAGCAGTGGCTATAGGCTTAATTTCATCCTTCTTTTTGCTATTATTTAGTAAGAAAATGATAAAAAGAAGTAGTCGCTTAGTGGTATGGTTGATGGTGAGGCTTTTTAAGGATCAAAATGTGTGGAAAGTTAGGTTCTTGAAGGTTTTCAAGTGGTAGTTTAGGGTAACTACGGGAATAGAGTATGGAGGTTAATAAAATAGTGTTTTTGGAAGTACTTTTGAGGCTGAGAATGGCTAAAGGATTTTAGGAATGGCTCTGGGATTTTTTTTTGTAGAAGCCTTTTTTTTTATAGCTAGGGGAGTTTTTTTTCTCTCTGAGGTAGCTGGTTTTTTTTCTGAGTTAGCTTCCTCTGAGATAACTTGTTCTCTTGGTTCAGTCGCTTCTTTTTAGAAGACAATGCAAAGGGACTCATTAATTTTTCTTCTGCAGCAGT
>JBBYHM010390183.1:0-14640 GCA_038381775.1 Adansonia rubrostipa | reverse complement strand
TCAGCCACCCTATTTGCTGGAAAAGCATTTCAGCATTTAATCCAGCCACCCTATGCACATCACAGTGGCAGCAAGTTGCTTCCTAAAGCCACCTTATAGCCATCATGCTAACATCACCTTGTCCCCCTTGGGAAATGGCCAAAAACACCTCCAATTTGGCTCTAAAAGGTTAGAATAAATGGACCACTTCTATCTCAGTGGAAAAAGGTTAGATTCCAACTCATTTATACTTCCAAAAACACATTCATACACCAAGAAAACCAAATCCCATTAGCTCTTCACCCACCACCCAAAATTAGCCCTAAAACACTTACTTTAAACCACTACATACTCCAAAAATCACCCTCATCCATGTTAGAACCAAAACCTCATTATTTCTCTCTTTTTCTTACTTGTTAACAATAAAGAAGAGAGAGAAATTCAAGCCATCTCTATTGCTCCAACTGTTTGGCTGAAAATTAAAGTTTTGTTGGTATAGCTTCTCACTTTATCATTTTCATTTTCTATTTTTCAGCACCTTCATCATTGTAGTGAGCTCTCCATGTTTCTATCACCCTTTTAGGATTATCATGCATTATTGTGGCTTTTGGTTGTGGTAGTTTAGGATTTGGATGCTTTAATGCTCTCTTTTTATGCAAAATGCCTTATTTTATCCTCATTGGTTTGATGTCTCTTAATCATGCATTTTGTGCCATATCCATGCATCTTGTTATCCTTAATCCATGTATGAATCATTTGCCTAACACATTTCAAGCATGTTTACACATTAACTTGCATGAATCATTGTCATTTCAGCATCCATAACATTTTTTGTCAAAGTGCATAACACTTTCTTTGTCTAGGCCATTAGTAAAACTAACATCCCCATTCATGTCATATGCCATCCCCTAGTGTGTTTATTGTCTTCTTCTTGTCAAAATGCATGTTTGATGGTTGTCAAAAATTGATTTTTGAAATCCCCCAAGCCAAGCATGTTAACCTTAACCAATAAGGATTAGCATGGACTTAGCATTTTTCTTTAAGCTAGTAAAATATCTTAGGGAATATTAAGCTTTTGCAAATCTGGAATCTTCGTTAAACAAACACAAATCTTCTGATTTTCCAACAAAAATGGCTTTACACTCATCCCCAAAATGTTTGTGCCTTGTTTTTGAGTCAAAACCTTAAGTGGTATGATTAATGGACTATTTTATTATCTTAAACTACTCTGGGGCTATTCAAATGAGTTTGTGATGCTCATGCCACTCTTTCCCATCAGTCATGGATGTTAGAATGTCAAACAAACCTTGTTTAATTCCATGAATAAGTCAAAAAAACCTTGTTTAATCAAGAAACTCAGATGCATCTCAAAAATTATTGATTCAGTTATTCTTAGATAATCGTGTCAATAGCGAGATAAATTCCAATAGTCCATTCTTTTTCTTTATCATTGCATTGAATGATCCATGTTAGGTTATTTCAATGATTATTTGCATTCATGTTTTCAAAATATTTCCAAATGAAATTAAAGGTAATGTTCCGCATGGATATCTCTCCAGTGCCCAAAGTGGAACATTCCATTTTTAAAGTAAAATCCAGAGGTCATTTTTATTAAAAATCTTTATATTCCCCATATCTCCAGGGCATATATGAGATTAATTTTTTTTATCAAAACCTGGATCATTTCTATAAGATTCATGCATTCGAAGAGGGTTATATTGAAATAGTGATAAGTTAAGATTGAAAAAATCAAAACCGAGATAAGACATAGCTAGTAAGGTACCGATTTTAGGCATCGCGAAGAGGTTCATACCTCATCGCGTGTAACCAACTCCTGAACCCAAATGGTGAATCTTTGCATTACATAGACCATGGGATCGATGTTTTGAGTTTTGTAACTCAAAACATAGGTTTCAATAGGCATCTGCTCATGCCTAGCCCTAAATGATTGGTGGCAACTCCAAGCATTGGCCATTTTGTGATGCTCATCCGGGACCAATAAGATGAGCAATTCATCTTACGGTCCCTTTCACTGTATCATAAGATGAGAATCCATACATTCTCGTCCTTATCACATCGCCAAAGAATAGTCTCAATCAAAAAGACATTTCCAAGTCAGGAAAATATTTTAAGTTATACACACCCATAGATCTACGAGGATCTACCCTGGGGTACGTTACGATAGCTTGGCGACTCCACTGGGGATGGTATGAGAGTTAGGCCAATAACTAGCCATGTCTTTCTAGGTTCCCGGTTCTTTCGATCTTTGGTCATTATTTAACCATGACCCTTTTGTCATTTTGTCATCTAATCTTTCGTTTGACATGATTTTCAAGATTGTCTTATTTTTGGAATAATCATTAGCTTAATAAAAATGGTAATATAGAAGTAAACAAAAAGGTTTGCTCGTTTCCTTGTCACATACTATGCACTTGCATGTGCATTAGTGTCCCGCCAAACTCCATGGCATGGTTATAACCCAATCATTAGGAGGAAATAAGCTCTTCGCCTTCATGAGTAACCCTCTGCATAGGCATGGAAATAACTTCCTGGATGTAAATTACCTATGTCTCTCGTGAGTAACCCTTCGTATTTGCATAGGAAAATACATCCAATGGATCAAACTCGTTCTGCCAAACCCATGATGGGTTTAGAATCGAGGTCCCTTGACTGTCTTTATTAGACGAAAGAGCAATTCGAATACCTGTTTAGGTGTCAACTTGAACCTCATATAGTGGACCCTATGAGCTAAACCATGTCAAACCATACTGGAACGCTGCTAGAATACTCAAAGAATTGGGTCACTCGGGGAAACATTCCTAACATTTACTCCTAATTACCATAATTACGTAGGTGACAATGAGTATATAATTGTGATCCACATCTGTAATTTTATCATTTATTGAGACATGCCATTGTACTACCCGAACGACGGCTAACCTTTATATAAATAAGTGATGGTAAACAAAAACCATCATTCACAATGTCTTATACTATAAGCTGTTATGCTGTCCGAGTCATGGCTTAACGCGTATCTGCACTAATGGTGATAAACGAATATTACCACTAGTCGATTATTTTTCCATTAAAATGAGATATTGCATCACCTCATGAAGGGCAAATTTCATCCTGCATGTTGACACGCTACCCTTTTCTTATCTTACCACCTTGGTTGAGACATGTTATGGGTATTTTTCTCTGATGTTCTCAAATTCTTTAATTTGTTACATTTGTCTCTTATACATTTAACTAACTTATTTCCTTTTGTTTATGTTCTGACGCATGCATCATCTCATCATGATTATCATGACCATCATCATTTTTGGACAATTGTTCTGGTTTGGTGTTCAACAAGGGACCTTTCTTTGGGGCTCTATGAAAAATGTTATCAACGAAGCTGTTCCAGGATTCAATTGTCTCTAATGCATATGCATATTCACTTTTACCTTTTTACACTTGCATCGATCATTCATTATCTTAACTAATCATTACATCATAAATGCTCATCAATAAATACATTTTCAAGTATAAGTCTAATACAGGAATTGGGCCATAAAAGTGCAAGGGACTCCAAGGTTAATCAGGAAAATGGAACCTAACATCCTACATCGCTACAACATGCGATGTCGTAAACAAATCATGGAGAGTGATCATGAAGCTCGTATTGAGTGACTTGAGCTAATGGTTAAGGAATCACAAGACCAGATGCTCTATCAGCAAAATGAAATGCAAACTCAGATGGTGAGACTTATGGAACTAATGGCAGCCTCTATGAGAGAAAAAAGGCAAGCCAGCATTGCTAAAATAAGGAACGATTCTTCCAACGTTGAAGGTCCCCCTGCTAATAATACAGAACCTGCCCAAGGAGAACCTAGACAAGAACAGCAACCCGCTCCTCCATTTGTAGCTCAAGCCCCACCAATCATCTACCTTAATCCCATTGGGACAGGTTAATTCATTCCCAGTACTCAAGGGATGAATGTGGGAGTCTCATCAGTAGATCCGATAGCCCTTAACTATGAGGAACCAGAGAAAACAAAAGGTCAAAAGTCCACTATGACCACGAAAGAAGTGAGCAAATTCTAGAAACTAGAAAAATGCCTCCAAGGTATCGAGGGGACTGACAAGTTCAAAGCTCTTGACGCTCAATCGCTATCTTTAGTGTCCAACCTTATCATTCCCCTGAAGTTTAAAGTACCAGAGTTTGAAAAGTTTAATGGAACCACTGATCCTTCAGTCCATATCCGAATATACTTGCGAAAGATGGCCGGGTATGAGAAAAACGAAAAGCTCCTCATCCATTGCTTCTAGCATAGCCTCACTAGGGCAGTAGCTTGGTGGTATATCGAGCTAGACAATGTCAAAATCTAATCATGGGTCGACTTGGCAAAGGCCTTTCTAAGTCAATACCAACATGTGTCAGATTGGGTGCCAGATCGACTTTCCCTGATGAATTTCGAGAAGAGATCCACTGAAAGTTTCAGACAATATACCCAAAGGTGGAGAGAAGAAGCAGCTTAGTCTAGCCTCCCCTTACAGAAAAAGAGATGACAGTCACTTTCATTCACACCTTACGTGCTCCTTATTATGAGAAGTTTGTAGGGAATGCCACCAAGAAATTTGCAGACTTGGTTTTCTCTTGAAAAATGATCAATGCTGCCATTAAAAGTGGTAGAATGTCTACCGGGGAAACAGCTGGATCAAGTAAGAAGCCCATGGTTGGTAAAAAGAAGGAAGAAGAGGCTAATGTTATAAATTATGCTGGCTCATCTCAACCGAGACAGCATCAAGCACCCAACCCTCGCTTCTTAAGAATACCACATTCTTACTCCATCACAATATCCCCACAGCCAATCTATGCCACCACTTATAACCCATCCCTTGCAATCCCATCAAACCCACCATAGGTCCATCAAACTACCAATCGAACAACCAATAATGCACCCAGCAATCGAGGTGCAAATCAACCAAGATAACATTTTGATCCTATCCCTATGACCTATAAGGAACTCTACCAAACCTTGCTCCAAAATCACTTAGTGGCTCCAATCTATGTCTCAGAAAAGAAGCCGCCATACCCGCCATGTTACAACCCTAACGCCCACTATGAATACCATGCTAGGGCAGTGGGGCATGACATTGAAAACTGCATGAATTTTAAACAAAATGTGCAAAATCTAATCAATGCAAAAGTCTTACAGTTTGGGACAAACTAGGGACCAAATGTTGCTACCAATCCTTTAGCAAACCACACTAAGCCAGCTGCAAACATGATCGATACCAAGTCATAAAATTCGTGCCTCTCCACCGAGGTTTGATTTTGATGATGGGGTCATGAAGGAAGCCCCTGCATTTTTCCTATCCCCTTCATGTAATGTCAAAAAAATGAAAAACCGATCTACCCTCGCCTAAAGGTAGGTAGGTGTCCCATGTAAGGGTCATCTTTATCAAACAGTATTAATGTAATGACTTTTGCATAAAATCATTCTATATTGTGTGTCTAAATCACTTTTCAACCTTTTTGTCTCCATTACTCTTTTGCCTCTATTTTTATCCAAATCTTGTGGTTGTGTGTGTGCCCTTTGCAATATCTATTTACTTACCCTTTCAGGTGTCCTAATGATAATGACATGGATGTGTCTGATAGGTCTTTTAAGATCAATTTTGAACGATCAATTTGCACTAGCGAAGTTGATTCTGAATAAGGTTTTGAAGAAAGCTCCGCACCATTAGACCTTTCTAGTTCATGATCTAGTACGATAATTCCATCCTTATCGCCCAAACATGAATGGGGCAGTTAAGGCAGCCAAAAAAAAATCAAAAGAATGGTTGGGAAAATGGCTGAAACTCACAAAGATTCGTATGAGAAGCTATCCTTTGCACCTTATGCCTATCTGACCTCAGTTCAAACTTCCATGAATGCTACCCTATTCTCCTTTGTCTATGGGATGAAAACTGTATTGCCCATCAAAGTTAAGATTCCTTCTCTCAGAGTTTGATAGAAACCAAACTTGGAAAGGTTGAATAGGTCAAGAACAGATATGACTAGCTCAATCTCATCAAGGAAAAATGCACTGGCCATGGTCAAACGCATCAAAGATGCATGATTCGAGCCCACAACAAAAAGACACACCCACGATGATCTTACCCAGGCAAATTGGTATTAAAAAAAAAGATCCTCCAAATTCATAAAGATACATAGGGCAAGTGAACTCCTAATTGGAAGGACCATATGCCATAAAGCAATTATTCTTCGAAGGGGCCCCAATCTTATCAGAAATCGATGGTAATGCCTTGTCTAACCCATTCGGCTAAGATTCCATCAAGAAATATCATACGTAAAAGGCGAAAACCTAAAAAGGCATCTTTAAAAAAAAAGCAAAACAAAAAAAAAGCAAACAAAAAAAACAAAAAAATAAAAAAGGGTCTAGATGAAAATTCAAAAAGGACATCTGGGCAACCAACCCAACTACAGTTGAAAACCCATAAGAGCAACTTGAGAAGATCAATTTTGATAGGGCATGAACCGAGAGCATCGATAAGACACTACAAAGTAATCCTAGAGATCTTTTGAAGATCAGCTCATGCTAGGCATATTCATTGTTCGAGAAAGATTTTGAAAAGCACCTAAAGAACATCCATGTCATGATTGTCAGAGGCATCTTTCACCCAAAAGATCATCTTTCTCGCTACCCTATTAATTGCTTGTCAAATAGTATATTGAGTTATGTCTTTTTGTTGTCATAAACAAATATTACCTTGTTTCTTTTGACCCCTGTACAATTCACATTACACTTGTTATTTAACTGATAATGTTTGATAATTAACTGAAATATGCATTAGGGCATCTTGATATTAAATTAAAAGGAAAAAAAAGCATAGGGAATTCTGCTTACACCCTGATTGCTAAGATCATGCACCTTTTGCGTCCAAACACGCGTTCAACATGACCATACACTAAACCATTTCCCACTTTCACAAGCCTTAATTCAAGAAAAACCATTTTAAGCTAACTAAAATCGACCCATGCATTCTATCAGAATCCTATCGAAACCAGAGACATCAAACTGATCAGTCGAATAGTCTCTAAATTGTTGGCAATGCCCTCTATTTATCAGAAAAATGATTGAGCCTCTTGAATTGAGAAACGCATCAGTCTAAATTCTTAAGACTAAAATTTTTAGTCACATCCCCAGTGGAGCAAGGACAACCTACAATCCCTAGCGAGATAAGGAAAATTCTGGTCCATGGTTGGAACAAGGACGAATCACCATCCCTTTGAGAGTTTGAATGATGTACAAGGAGAACTATAGCTATCTCTCATATTAGACTTCACATCATGTAATCATGATAGCATTCCATATTATGTATTCATATTACTATCATACATCATCATTTTTACAATATCACTTCAAGCCATGTTTACTCAACCTCCAAGGAACTCCTGGTAAGTATTCTAAGCTTCGATAACCAAGTGCCATTCAGGTAAGGTCTTTTCCCCTCGTCACCTTATGTCAAAACCTTTTTGTCAAGCAGCTACAGTTAAAGTGCCAGTGTCAAGAAATTGTTGCCTAGAAACTATCGTCAAAAACTTTTGTCGAGAACATTTATCAAAAGCTTTGGCATGAACTAGTGCCAAAACCCTTTTTAATAGGAAATTTCATCATGAACTTTTGGTATTTGAAGTTTTATTAAAAAATGTTATTAGCATCCTTTTAAAGCCCACAAGTCGTGGCACCTTTTTAAAGCCCATAAGTCGTGGAAACCTCTTAAATCCATAAGTCATGGCACCTTTTTAAAGCCTACAGGTCATGGCACCTTTTTTAAAGCCCATAAGTCGTGGTACTCTCTCAAAAGCCCACAAGCTGTGGCACCCTTTTTAAAGCCCATAAGTCATGGCACCCCTCTTCAAAGCCCTTTTTTTAAGCCCACAAGTCATGTCATCCCTTTAAAGCCCATAAGTCGTGGCACCCTCTTTAAAGCCTACAAGTCATGGCACCCCTCTTTAAAGCCCATAAGTCGTGGCACCCTCTTCAAAGCCCATAAGTCATGCCACCCTCTTTTTAAGCCTATAAGTTAGTGGTACCTCTTTAAAGCCCATAAGTTATGGCACCCTCTTCAAAGCCTATAAATCATGGCACCCCTTTTTAAGCCCACAAGTCAGTGGCACCACTTTAAAGCCCACAAGTCGTGGCACCCTCTTTAAAGCCCATAAGTTGTGGCACCCCTTTTTAAGCCCACAAGTCAGTGGCACCTCTTTAAAGCCCACAAGTCATGGCACCCTCTTTAAAACCCACAAGTCAGTGGCACCTTTTAAAGCCAACAAGTCATGGCACCTTTTTAAGCCCACAAGTTGTGGCACCCTTTTTAAAGCCCACAAGTCGTGGCACCCTTTAAAGCCTACATGAGCTGGTAAAGCCTGCACGAGCTGGTGACACCTGAGTCAAATTCCATATGAGCTGGTGGCACCAAAGTCTAAGTCAAAACATGCATGAGCTGGTGGTACCTAAGTTAAAGCCCACACGAGCTGGTGGCACCCAAGTTGAAGTCAAAGCCCACATGAGCTGGTGGCACCCAAGTCTAAGTCAAAGCCTATTTGAGCTGATGGCACCCAAGTCGAAGCCCACACGAGCTGGTGGCACATAAAGCTTGCACGAGCTGGCAGCACCCGAGTCAAAGCCCAAACGAACTGGTGGCACCTAAAGCCCGTATGAGCTGGTGACATTCGAGTCAAAGCCCACACGAGCTGGCAGCACCTGAGTCAAAGCCCATACAAGCTGGTGGCACCCAAAGCCTGTATAAGCTGACGGCACCCGAGTCAAAGCCCACATGAGCTGGTGGCACCTAAAGCTCGCACAAGCTGATGGTACCCAAGTTAAAGCCCACATGAGCTGGTGGTGCCTAAAGCTCGCACAAGCTGGTGGCACCCAAGTCAAAGCCCACACAAGCTGGTGGCACCCAACTCTAAGTCAAAGCTCGCACGAGCTAGTGACACCCAAGTCAAAGCCCATACGAGCTGGTGGCACCTAAGTTTAAGTCAAAGCCCGCACGAGCTGGCGACACCTGAGTCAAAGCCCACATGAGCTGGTGGCACCCAAGTCTAAGTCAAAGCCCGCATGAGCTGGCGGCACTCGAGTCAAAGCCCACAGAGCTGGTGGCACCTAAGTCTAAGTCAAAGCCCATATAAGCTGGCTACACCCGAGTCAAAGTCTACACGAGCTAGTGGCATTGAAGTCTAAGTCAAAGCTTGCACGAGCTAATGGCACCCAAGTTTAACTCAAAGCCCGAACAAGCTGATAGTACTCGAATCAAAGCCCACACGAGCTGGTGGCACCCAAGCTTAAGCCAAAGTCTGCACAAATTGGTGGCACCTATCAAAAATCCATGTTACTCCATACCTACCTAAGGGGGTCAAACCTTAGAAAACCTAAAACCCTAATGATCCATAAGTGTTAGTCCACCCCGGACAAAATAGTGTCTATT
The DNA here is from genome assembly GCA_038381775.1 of Adansonia rubrostipa. Classification (NCBI taxonomy): domain Eukaryota; kingdom Viridiplantae; phylum Streptophyta; class Magnoliopsida; order Malvales; family Malvaceae; genus Adansonia; species Adansonia rubrostipa. The sequence continues at coordinate 5,178 of JBBYHM010390183.1, read as the reverse complement.
TATCTTTGCCCCATTCTTGATTCTCAGTAACAGTCAAAGAGGGGTAATTGTAGACACCTTATTTTAGCCAGGCTTATTTTTAGTAATTTAGAGCATGGATGTAAGAGGGGGCGATGATCGTCGCCCAAAAAAAGTATTTTGAAGATGACAAGAAGGCCTAGGGATCATATCAAAGGTAAATGCAAAGATGTGGCATCAAATGATGTAGTCCACGGTATCCGGGGACAAAAGATATTAGAAAATTCATAATTTTACTTGAATATATTGATACATGGTTCTTATGTATTGATACAATGCTCTAATGCGCCAAAAATTTGAAATGTCCCAATTTGTATCGATACAACATGTAGATGTATCGATACATAAGCCTCTATATCGATACAGGACCTCATGTATCGATATTAGACCATGCCAGGACCAAAACATGCATTATGAAAGGAATGTATCGATACATATCAACACATATCGATACAGTGGTTTATAGTATCGATATAATGGTTCATAGTATCAATACATTGATCATTGTATCGATACAATGTTTAATATATCGACACACACAAGGTTTTTGGACCAAATGTATCGATACATTATGCAATGTATTGATACATGCAGGCCATTTTCACGGTCTGGGCATTTTTGACTCATCCACCATTGATCCAAAACTCAATTTTAACTCATTTCATTGCATAAGGAAAGATTTAAACACATATCAGATTATGAATTTAGACTTTTGAATTAATCATAACATCTTTTTAAAGTCTAAATTGGATCAAAAAAGGGTCAACATCACATGATCACCCTACTCCTTAGCTTGTTAACCAACATCACCATCAGCCACCCTATTTGCTGGAAAAGCATTTCAGCATTTAATCCAGCCACCCTATGCACATCACAGTGGCAGCAAGTTGCTTTCTATAGCCATCCTATAGTAACCATGTTGACATCACCTTGTCCCCCTTGAGAAATGGCCAAAAACACCTTCAATTTAGCTCTAAAAGGCTGGTATAAATGGACCACTTCTATCTCAGTAGAAAAAGGTTAGATTCTAGCTCATTTACACTTCTAAAAACATATTCATACACCAAGAAAGCCAAATCCCGTAGGTCTTCACCTACCACCCAAAAATAGCCCTCAAACCCTTACTTTCAACCACTACACACTCTAAAAATCACCCTCATCCATACCAGAACCAAACCTCATTATTTCTCTCTTTTTCTTACTTGTTAACAACAAGGAAGAGAGGGAAATTCAACCCATCTCTACTGCTCTAACTATTTAACTGAAAATTGAAGTTTTGTTGGTATAACTTCTTACTTTATCATTTTCATTTTCTGTTTTTCAGCACTTTCATCATTGTAGTGAGCTCTCCATGCTTCTATCACCCTTTTAGGATTATCATGCATTATTGTGGCTTTTGGTTGTGGTAGTTTAGGATTTGGATGCTTTAATGCTCTTTTTTTATGAAAAATGCCTCATTTCATCCTCATTAGTTTGATGTCTCTTAATCATGCATTTTGTGCCATATCCATGAATCTTGTTATCCTTAATCCATGTATGAATCATTAGCCTAACACATTTCAAGCATGTTTACACATTAACTTGCATGAATCATTGTCATTTTCAGCATCCATAACATTTTTCTTGTCAAAGTGCATAACACTTTCTTTGTCTAGGCCATTAGTAAAATTAGCATCCCTACTCATGTTATGTGCCATCCCCTTGTATGTTTGTTGTCTTCTCCTTATCAAAATGCATGTTTGATGGCTGCCAAAATCTGATTTTTGAAACCCCCACGCCAAGCATGTCAACCTCAACTAATGAGAATTAGTATAGACTTAGCATTTTCCTTAAAGCTAGCAAAATATCTTGGGAAAAATTAAGTTTTCTAGATCTGGAATCTTGGGTAAACAAGCTCAAATCTTTTGATTTTCCAACAAAAATGACTTTACACTCATCCTCGAAATGTTTGTGCCTTGTTTTCGAGTCAAAACCTTGAGTGGTATGATTAACAGACTATTTCATCGTCCCAAACTACTCCAGGGCTGTGCAAATGAGTTTGTGATGCTCATGCCACTTTTTCCCTTCAGTCATAGACATTCAAACATCAATAACTCGAGTTTGGACCCATAGACAAAAATGAGAAATATCTCTGGCTTTGCCTTGTTCCCTACTGGTATTACAACTGTTGCTAATTGAAAAATCACTTTAAAATCCTAAACAATTTTTCATGAATTTTTTGATATTTTTCTATCAAAACATGTCAAATCTTTAAAGCAATGTCTTATTCACCCCTGGATCATTCCGGATGAGAGAGTTATGATTTTTTAAGTCCAAACTATCTGAAACCTCTAGAATCTGAACATGTATTCTGGTTGGGTCGTTTAGGCCCATTAAATGATTTTTCTAAATTTTTCAAACATTTTTCTTAAAATATTCATGAAATTCCTTTTTAGAAAGGTATCACTTGCAATTTTTTGATACCAAATAAGTTTGAAATGATTTTTCAAAGTTTGACACACCTTGTTCATCGTTTGCTCTGCCAGCAGCAAACTTAATCCAAATTTAAAAATTTATTCTCCAAAGAAAGTTTTTTCTTAGGGTAGTGGGAATATTTTTAGGATGAACCTCATCGAGTCACCTTTCTAACGGTGTCTTATCCATCTTCTAAATCCTTCGAATCAATTTAGAATAAATTTGGGAAGTAAGATAGCGCGATATTGTCCCCTGTTTTTGGTTTTGGTCAAAATCGATTTGTTTTCCCAAATTTCATCTCGAGACATTTGAATGTCTCTATGTCAACTCGATTAGATTCGAGAACATGCTTTGACCTCCTATTGGCTCGTATCAAGGCACAAACATATTTTACATCTCTATCATCCTCATTCACAGTAAATCTTTTTGCCAAAAATTATCGAATGCTCACCAATTTTCTAAATCATGAAGTTTTGTCATCCATGGGGATACTCCAACCCTGCCTTTCCGAGGGGACACTTCAACCCTGTTTTTCAAAATTGTCAAAGTAAAAATCTTTCTTTGTCAAAATTATTTATCATCCATGAGGATACTCCAACCCTATCTTTCAATTACAATTAAATTCTCCTTCCCAGATTTCCATGAATATGTCAAACAAATCTCATTTAATCAAGAAATCCAGATGCATCTCGAAAATGGTCAATTCAATTATTCCTAGATAATCGATGCCAATAGCGAGATAAATTCCCATAGTCCACCCAATTTCTTTATCATTGCCTTGAATGATCCATGTGATGATTATTTGCATTCATGTTTTCAAATTGTTCCAAATAAAATTAAAGGTAATGTTCGCATAGGTATCTCTCCAATGCCCAAAGTGGAACATTCCATTTTCAAAGTAAAATTCATAGGTCATTTTTATCAAAAATCTCTATATTCCCCATCTCTCCGGGGCTTATATGAGATTAAATCTTTTTCATCAAAACATGGATCATTTCTATAAGATTTATGCATTCGAAGAGGGTTATATCAAAATAGTGATAAGTTAAGATCGAAAGAATCAAAACCGAAATAAGACATAGCTAGTACAGTACCGATTTCAGGCGTCGCGAAGAGGTTTATACCTCATCGTGCATAACCAACTCTCAAACCCAAACGATGAATCTTTGCATTATGTAGACCACGGGATCGATGTTTTGAGTTTCGTAACTTAAAACATAGGTTTCAATGGGCATCTGATCATGCCTAGCCCTAAATGATTGGTGACAACTCCAAGCATTGGCCATTTTATGATGGTCATCCGAGACCAATAAGATGAGCGATTCATCTTATGGTCCCTTTCACTGTACCACAAGTCAAGAATCTGTACACTCGCGTCCTCATCACATCGCCAAAGAAAAGTCTCAGTCAAGAAGACATTTCCATGTCAGGAAAATATTTTAAGTCGTACGCACCCATAGATCCATGAGGATCCACCTTGAGGTACGTTAAGACATTCTTAATGGAGGAAATGTGATGTATGCCATAGTGTCATGCTAAGTACAAATGCCATCATATATGTTATTGTGAATAAGTTGATAATGATGTTTACTTTTGTTATCAAAATGACAATATACACAGAATAATGTGATGCATGTGAGGCAACGGGTGACCATTTGTAAATATGAATATGTGAGAATCTGGATACATATAAGGGTGAATTTATATTGATAAGAATGCACGTGAGCGCAAGTAGATATAAATGGTATGCACGCGTATGCAAATGCTCATGCATAAAAATGCACATGAGTGTTAATGCTAGTAGATAAGAATGCACGTGGTTATAAGCATATATAAATAAGAATGCATATAAATGCAGTGCAAATGCTCACAAGTAAGAATGCATGAGAGTGTAAATATAGGTTGTAGACACCTTATTTTGTCCGGGCTAATTTTTAGCAATTTAGAGCATGGACGTAAGATGGGGCGATGATCGTCGCCAGGTGAAAAAGTATTTTGAGGATGTCAAGAAGGCCTAGGGATCATATCAAAGGTAAATGCGAAGATGTGGCATCAAATGATGTAGTCCAGGGTATCCGAGGATAAAAGATATGAGAAAATTCATAATTTTACTTGAATGTATCGATACATGGTTCTCATGTATCGATACAATGCTTCAACGCACCAAAAATTTGAAATGTCCCTATTTGTATCGATACAACATGTAGATGTATCGATACAGAAGCCTCTGTATCAATACAGGACCTCATGTATCGATACTAGACCATGCCAGGACTAAAACATGCATTCTGTAAAGAAATGTATCAATACATATCAACACGTATTGATACAATGGTTTATAGTATCGATACAATGGTTCATAGTATCAATACATTGATCATTGTATTGATACAATGTTCATTGTATCGATACACACAAGGTTTTTGGACCTTATGTATCGATGCATTATGCAATGTATCGATACATGCAGGCCATTTTCACGGTTTGAGCATTTTTAACTCATCCACCATTGATCCAAAACTTAATTTTAACTCGTTTCTTTGCATAAGGAAAGATTAAAACACATATCAGATTATGAATTTAGACTTTCGAATTAATCATAACATCTTTTTGAGGTCTAAATTGGATCAAAAAAGGGTCAACATCACATGATCACCCTACTCCTTAGCTTATTAACCAATATCACCATCAGCCACCCTATTTGCT